>CAEFZY010008033.1:0-51362 GCA_903066815.1 Brachyrhaphis roseni | reverse complement strand
TATCTATCTATCTATCTATCTATCTATCTATCTATCTATCTATCTATCTATCTATCTATCTATCTATCTATCTAGTATTTACTTAGTCGATTAATCAATTAATTCAATTAATCAATTATTAAATTTGACTTTGCACAAAACTCAGGAGGAAAACAGAATAAAGCAGAACATTTCTTTATAAAACTGAAAATTCTGCTTCAATAAAAAAAAAAAAAAAAAAAAGAACAACAACAGTAAACCCAAAATAGCAACCATGCAGTGTTGGTTGTTATGTCAGAAGTAGTAATGTGCTATGTTGGTTTGTTTCAAATATAGCTTATTGGTTGTATTCATTTTAACATAATATAACCTGAATAGAAAATAATATTTTTTTAATTTTTTTAATTTTAGAAATCCTTTTTTAGCACGAGTTGTCGTACGACCAACGAAATGTATATTTCTTTCTACTAGTTAATTCATTTTCATTTGGAGTAGAACTGGATAGATTTTTTTCCCCATTTCTATTCTATTCTATTTTCTACCACCTGATGGTAAAAAGAAAAAGAAAGAAGAAGAATTCCTATCACTGCCAGGACTTTCTGTCAAGTCCCCCACAGCTTTCAGCTTTATTTTAAATGTCGGGGATTTGATAAGCCTCTGCAGGCAATGAGCCTCTCCAGGATACCCGTGGCCCTGAAATGACTTATCATCAAAAGCACAGAAAGCGAATGTGTAACCTCCTGTGATGCAGCACATGTCTCTGTTTCCTGAGATTAAGGCCTGACCATGCTCAGTTTACATTGAGCTTATAATTAGACATCGACCAGATTATACAGAGAATTTTCCTTTGTACCTCTTCAGTAAAAGAAATAAAAATATATTTGACTGCAATTGCTGACAACGTTGATGCCGAGTCCGTTTGGATTCTGAATCCATCGTTCTCGTGTGCCTCAGGTATGGAAAGCGGTCCAGTCCTGAGATTCTGGACACACTGGTCTCAGAGCTGCTGCTGAAGGAGAGCAGAGACACACTCCCACAGTCAAGGCATGTATGGACTTCGGTGAGACGCGGTTCTCCGTAGGCGTCACAGGAAGCTGATCTTTCTCTTTCCCTTTTCTCTCCCCAGATACAACCCGTCATTGTGGTGATGGCCATCACTCACCCTCCACCTCGGTCACCTCTGATGTCTACATACCTGTCGGTTCACACTGCCCTGCACCACCCAATGACCGCTCTGTCTCTGTACCTGTTACCTGTCTGAATGGCCACATTGCTTATCTCACTCTCTGTGTGCATAAGCTACAATGAACACAGCTTACAGTACATGAAACTGTAAAATAGCTAAATCGTCTGGGAAACCCCAATAAGACCTGGAGGAGGGGCGTGTTGATTGTATTGTATATTTGTGCTATTAAACAATTACTGTTTGAACAAAAGCATTTTGGCATCTGTTTGATGAGGAACATGCATAAATTGCTAAATGTTCAGTTCAGTGATTCATTGGTGTAATTGCAGAATTGTGTAGTGTCATAGAAAACCAGTAGCCTCCGACTAGCAGATTTCCTCAGTTTTTGCTGTTTTGTCATACTTAAATGTTCCAGGCAAAGTTAATCTGAGTAAATACAAAATACAGTTCCCAGATGACTTTTCCCCCCCTTGATTAAGGGAAAAAAGTTAAACAAATCTACCTGTCCCTTTATGTCTAAAATTACCCCTCTTCATGGAAACAGCTGGCGTCAAACATTTGGAATAACTAGCAGTCTTTTACGTCACTGTGGAGGGAATGTTCCAGGTAGGCAATGTTGAATGATCTTTGAGGATCTAATTTAAGGTCATGCAGTAACATCTTAATTACATTTAAATCCAGACTTTGACTAGACTTCCTTACATTACCTTTGTTTTGCTTAATGTGTCGCTATTTGACAGATTTCAGCTTGTCATCGTCGAATGTCTGGCAGAACACATTTTGCTGATTTCTTGGTACAGGCAGCCAGTTATCAGGTCTGGGTGTTGCTAATGAAACCGAATCACAAAAATGTGGTCAACTGAAATTAAGTCGTAATGTTTCAAGAGGGTAGATTATATTTTTACATAAGTTTAGATTTTTTTTCTTGTCTTCATGAATGAAATCATGATTTTTAAGACCATTGTATTTACTCAGTCTATCTTTGATATTGAATTTTTTTAATGATCTGAAGTGTATCAAAGAGGCATAGACAGAAGAAATCTGTAAAAAAGCAAAAAAAAAATTCTTGCCATTTTATTTAAGAAGCGTAGTAAAAATTTAAGGATGTGATTTGACTTAAATAAAATAAAACAAAAAACAGCAACAAAAACATTAACAATATAACCACACAGATATGCAGAATGATTATGCATAAATGTTTTAAAAACTACTCAATTATCACAAATACAACTCAAATAAGGCGCAAAATCTTTCCTTGACCTTTTATGAATAAATTAATCGATAACTAAGTTATTCTAAAGGCAATATTAAATCCTAAAACTTCATCCAAAAGATCTACAATACATACAAACATATGCAGTTAGTGTGTCCTGTGTCACTTTTTTCTTGTGAAATTATTTTAACTTTCTGGGAGGGTTGTCTTTAGTTTATTACTCATCCCAACGCACTCCTTAGTTTCTTGAGATCAAGTCTGAACCTGTGCAGCCACACCTTGCCTCTTACTCAAAATCATCTAGTTAGCCCTACCTGTATAGTCAGTATACACCAAAATCCAGATAAATACCGGCTGGAAATCTAAAATTAATAAATAAAAATAAAAATTGAAGAATTCATGTTGTAGAAATGATCGAGCAATTCTTCTCTACAGCTAATGGCGTCCTCTTGTGGCCCGTAGGGTAAGTGCCTGTTCTAGCTTTGGCAAAAACATTTATTTTCCAGTGAAAACTTGTGGTTATTGCTATCCTACATGGGATTTCAGTTAAAAGTACAAACAGCAGTCTGTAACACAGATACTCGAGGGATAACCTGAAAAGCTGAACTGGTGCATCATTTCACCACAAGCATCAGAGAAGTTGATCAAAATTTGCTGAAACGACTCTTAGACTAATTAAAAGTCTCGTTTCTACAAAACCTTTAACCTTTAGCACATTTTATTCTGAGGTCATTAAATCTAACGAAATAAATGTTAAACCTAACCATCACTACTTTTAAAAGGAATAACACATAGTTTCACAATAAAATGACTCTGAACAAAATTCTGTTTTTAACACAGAAACACCACCACCACCACGTCTAATGGTGCGTTCAGGGTCATGTGCGGTGCGGTGGCCAATAGGGTTTAGTTTTGTCCCTGAGATTCTCCTCCACTTGCTTGTTGTGTTTCTTTATTGGCTTGCGATGCACAACAAACATGACTTCTTATGGCTTTCTTTTAACAATCATTTGTTTTTCTTTATGTTTTATTGCCGTATGCTCAGCAGATCAGTGATTATAAAGGGTGATGCAATTCTTGATGTTCTTCAAACAGCATTATTTGACTAGTTAATATGGATTTTATTCGGGAGAGTCACGCTAACAAGAGTGAATACAAAGACAAACTGCACTTTTTCAATACTTTACTTCGAATTTTTTATTTTTTTTATAACCTTTTCCTACGTATGCACAGTGCTGCACTAAAACCCCAACAAAGCACTTTGTACATGGCTGTAAACTGTGAATAGGTACCACTACATAAGAACGACGGTGTAAAGAGGAAGTATTGTGTTTTTGAAAGAAGTTTTGCTTCCTTCTTGTTCTGTTTCTGGGCACGTTTTAAAAGTGAGTCACTTTTTTTGATATGTATGGAGTACATTTTCATTTTTTCTGATGCACGCGCTCATTTAACAATCTCTCAACTTCCTCATATAAGCTTTCTCACGCACTCTTAGCTCATAACTGATATTCACTGTTATTCTCAGGTGGATTTATCTGAATGGTCGGTGACTTGTGTAAAGAGCTAAGTACTATAAGTAATGGTTGTAATATGTCACCGCTGTTATTGGTCTGTGCGGCATGACGTCGAAGCAAGGGCGTGGCCTGCTTGTTTGATTGGCATCGTGGTGTCGGCAGTCTGCTGCGGGACCAGGACAGACAGCTGAAGAGGGAGTGGGGGGGTTGGATCTGAATGTCCGACCGGGACCAACCGTGGACCACCGCGAACTCACGCGCGCGACTCACAGGTAAGTCGTGCCTCGTGAACGCATGCGAAGCGAGGACGCTCCTGGAGTCATTCATAAATTGGTGTTGAAATGTCAGACAAAGACACTTGGCGCGGGGAAGAGGCGCAGCGGCGGCGGCGGCACAGAGTTTGACAGAAGCAGAGGCTCTCTGCGCTGTCGGAACACGTTTAGCTCTTACATCCTGTTCTGGATTCATGTCGGGGTTGTCCTTTCTGCCACTAACGGGGAAGGATCTGACGCACGGTTTGGAAGTGTGCGCGCGCCACAATGAATGGGCTCGCAGGGGTGACAAAAAAAATGGCCGCACGTGAGGCAAAAACGGTGCTTTAGTTGTCTGGTCAGCCGAAAAACGGTGCGAAGCGTGTGGCACAGATCCTTGCGCACAGTTCAAGCGCACGGCCGTGCGTTAGAGCCGTGGCGTAGATTCCTGACCGGGAGGAATCAGAGGAAAGAGCTGCGGGACAGACGGCACGAGAAGGCTGGACCTGTCCCGAGACTACCTCCTCTAGTAGTGTAAGGAAAAAAAAAAAAAAAAAAAACACAAACAAACCAGAAAAAGACCAGAGCACATCAGGTCATAGAAGGTTTATTTATTTATTTATTTTAAATGTTCAGACGTTTTGGGTAAGGCACATAATGACAGGCCCACTTTTACTGTATGTGAACACTTAATGAGAACATAACTGGAGAGCCCAGCGCCGTCAAAAGGTTGTATGGGGCCAAAAGCAGATTTTAACTTGAGGGGGTGGAGGGGTTCTTTCAGCTAAAGAGCAAATATATTTTAAAACCAGAACTCTTGCAACAACAGAGTGTAGTTAACCGTAGAATCTGCCTTTTCATTGGTTGGCAAAATACATAACTGATTTTAAATAGCATTTTCCAGAAATAATAATAATAATAAAAAAAGAGTCACTCCCTCAAGACTAGATATGTCATTATCATAAATGGATGATGACATGATGTTTATAAACAGCAGCATCTGGAAATGTTTGACAGTAATCAAAAGACAAATTTCTTTCCTGACTAAAATATTACTTTAACGAAAATATGTAGAATAGATGTGTGCCTGTAAAAATGTATACAGTGAGGACTTTTGCTTCAAAGTTCATCTATGAGAGATAATGTGGATGGATTGCCCCTCAACTAGCAAACCAAAGAAACGTTTCTCAATTTTTGTCTCAGGATTATGGAACAGTTGGAATATTGAATTGCGTGAAACAAACAACCTAAAGCTGATGAATGAGGACAGCATTTAATTACATTTCTCTGTGACACTAGTAACCACATGTGTTGTTTGTGAGCGTAATGTTTATCAGATGGGGGAGGGGGAATCATTGTTTTTGGCATGGTTTATATTTTTCTGTGTTCTTTGTCAGTACAAAACATCTGCTGATGTTTAAGGTTCTTCAAATAGGTGAAGAACCTTTGGATTGGCTACAACCAATCCAAAATGACTGGTTGTAGCCATTTTTCTCTGTGTGAGCAAAACAAGTGGAATAAAGAAGACAAAGTTTGACCAGAGCTGTCCCCTGATTATTTTAACTTCCTTCCATTCAACACATGTGGCATTAGATTAAAGTGACAGTTTAGGGCCAAACTCCATGTTTTGCTTTTTGTGTGAGAAAACTACCTCTATACAGATTGAGAGCGGTCGAGTCAAAGTACAAATGATGTCCTCAGAATTTCCAGAGAATTTCACCACAGCTACATAACCATAGTTCCCCTTTGACCCCCCTAAAGACACACAAACTGATCATGCGGAGAAAAGGAAAACTTGCAGTTATTACAGTATAACAAAGGGCAGTCTGGAAACACAAATATGTGGAGAAATTAGTGTTCATGTCTCTTGGCATCAGAGTAACAGTACTAATCAGAACCACTTTACAGGTGCCAGAATTGCAGCCTTTCTGAATTATTCTTGAAGCTATTTTGATGGTCCCAATTACGCCATAACTATATTGGAATATTTGGCCCAGAATGCATTAGCTTTGAGCTTTAAAACTCCCTATTAATATGGAAACTCATTTTGTAGTGAGATCATCAGACGCACTGACCCAAAAAAACATTGAAGGAAATAAAAATGACGACTAATTCTTGATAAGTTTTGAGATTGATCTTCTGTATGGAAACTGAAACTCTCTTTGAACCTCCCTTCTGGAATTGGGCAGCCAGTTAGTTTGCTTATGCCTTGGTTTGGCTCAAGGAATCTCATAGCCTCCTTATTCAAAGGAGACACAGTGCCGCCTGGCTGGAAATATAAGCAGTTTAGGCTTTGGCACGTTATGGAGGGAAGCCTCTGGACGTACCGTGACGTCCCTGGGGATCCTTCCTGAGCGGGACTGTCCAGGCTAACGGACTACTGAGAGTGCATCGTGTTGCATCCAAATTTGGTTTGATGTTTTTGTCTCTCATAACCAGATTTGTTTATTCAATTACAACAAACAAAAGAAGGATATGGAGCCCGAACCAGCCCAGTGCATTACAGTAATTCTCCGGTCCCCGAGGTTGAATATCCAGTGAGAGTTCTTTCTCAGAAGCCAAGGGTGACCTTTATTGTTGCCAAAGTAAGATGAGCAAGCCTTCCCATGCCCTTATGTGTTTCCTTCCTGTCAGCAGGACGGAGGAAAACACAAATTTCAAGTCAGAGGCATGCCCTCAGCTTGTGCGGGAACATATGGGAGTGAGCCAGACCAAATCCAACACGCTGAAGCTTCTTCTTTTCTATAATTCATACTGTGGAAGAGAGGCGATGAAAAAGAGGAGGAGGAATGTCAGTGAAACCCTCCAGACACGGACAATACATGTATAAAGTCAGCTAATATGCCCGCTGTCCGAGAGCAAGCCGGTTCTCCCTCACTTCTCCATCAAAACTTTCACGATAACAGTTGTTAGGAAACCAGCTGGCAAAAAGACGTTACAATGGGTCACTTGATGCTTTAATGAGTTGTGTGTTCGTGCTGCTGGGAAAGGGAAGGCAAATGTCTTTTTCAGTTCTTGCTGCAGGCTAAGCAGCTGCTTCACTCGATTACATTAATCAATATTAGAATTATACAGGAGTGTACCTTCAGAAAGTCTTTGAAGGAGTAGCCGGGGGCCAATGATAGGAGAGATTGCACTTCAAAACTTAAATATGTTGATTGAGATTTTTTTATTTTTTATTTTAGCTCACTGTAGAGTTATCCAGCTGTTAATACTGTTAAAGTATTTAAAGAGTGGCTGTAGTGGTTTCAAAGCCACTACAGCTTTGTTGAGCATAAAGTAATATAGTGCTGTTGTCCCTCCCCCACATGTTGCTGCAGACCGCTGGCCAGCAGGCTGAAAAGATGGTAGCTATTCTTTTCCTTTGCTTACTCAGATTTTAGTGAATATATTTGGTAGATAACAGTTGACAAGCTACAAACGGTATTATCGGTGGTTCTACTCAAGCACCCATCCCCAATTAAATGTAAATGTTTAAAAATGAAGCAGCCTTCCTTCAGCCAGGTGATTGACAGTTCGTGGCAACAGATGGGGGAGGGTCGGTCAATGTTACTTTATGTACTTCATTGGATCACTCTGGTATATCAATAAAAGGACTTCAGACCGTTAGAACGGATGACTATACCTTTTAGCAGACAATGTAATAGTATCTTTTTGAACCATTTGATACTGGTGAGCAGCCATTTCCTCTATTCTACTATTTAAGGACTTGACAACACATACCGATTTGTCTCATCTCTTCCCTCTGTTATGTCTTTCCCAATATCATTACTGTTTCCTTTTACTGCCCAACATCACAGAAAGTCACTTTCCTCATCTTTAAACTTCGCAGTCATATTAAGTGCTGTTGCATCACTGCGCCACACCCTCCCCCTTCTTTTTTCTTTTTTAAAATAATAATCACTCACAGGCAGCCGTGCAGCCATGGACGAAGCAGACAGCGCCATGTGGCGGCTCAGATTATGTCACAGAGTGCTCGTTATTAAGATTGCTGTGCGACTGCCGCTGCCGGGTTTTGACCATCTGATATCCCACCCGCTGGAACAGCACCAGGGAGGAAATTGGGGTCATTTTTGCACGAAGCGTGCTAATAGAAAGACATTCATCAGGGTAAATGGTGTTAATTTAGAGTTCGGTGTCAGATAATGACTCAACAAGGTTAAACAGAGATGGATTCTCATCTCGGATAGATTGATGGGGAAATTAACAGTAGCCAGCAGCTGAAAGAATGAACAAATTATGCTGTTTGGAGAATATGCCTGAATATTATGTTGATATCGCTCTGCTAAGATAACCATCTTAAAGGTAGCAGTGTAATCCTCTTATTCAGCGGGCTGTGGTAACACATGGAGTGACCTACATAGGGTTGGACTGGAGGCAGAGGGTGATGGGTGAGAGGCATGACAGGAAGGGTTTGGCCAGGGGAGATGAGATGAGTGCTTATATGAATAGCTAGCCAGAATGATAAATGCTCACAAATGCAAAGTGCTTTAATAGGTATGTATTGCACTCCTCTAGCATTGAGACGGTGAGCTGTAAACTTTGCACCTCAGGGCTGAAGCACAATTTTAGATATTTTCCAACGACCCTGGACAACATCGGACTGTCCAGCTGAATTCTTTGTGACTATGAAGCCATTGAGAAAAACTGAAAGTGACTGCTGCTCTCAGTGGTGTGTACATTATGCATCCTAAGGCACAACATGGCAATGAGTACCAGTGGAAAATGTGTATGGCGAATAGCAGAGAGCAGATCCCTTTTTTTTGGGATTTTATACAGTTCCGTCCAATTTAGTTGGCACCCCTGGGGAAGACTTACTTATCTATTTATTTAATAGAGTTTTATTTGACCACAGCAGACCGCTGTAGTTAAAGTCCCAGTAGAGTTGAGCACACTCCACACATTTGCATTTTGTGATATAAGGACAGAAAAGGCTTTTTTTCTAAGCAAGCCTGTGAAGCAACCAGTTGGTTTTTATGGAGTATCTAATTGATGTTATGGACTCTTGGCGACCCGGAGGTGGAGACAGACTTCTCCAACAGTGAAATTAAGGGATTTTAAGTGGCTTGTGGTTGAAAGAGGTGGTTATTTGTGTCATGTCGTATTTACAATCCAGGAAAACAGGAAGTCATGGATCACTGAGAATGAGTTTTCTGGTAAAACTAAGAAACTAAAGCATAAAAAAAAAAAAAAAAGGTTTTATAGCATTTATTTTAATGGGATTGTGCCGCTTAGAATTTAGTTTTTAAAAAATGTTTCTAAGTTAGGAAGTTCTCCATTCTGAGTAAATTAAATGTTACATTTTCCAAACATTTCCAATGGCAGATTATGTTACACCAGTAAATGTGTTAATTGCAGTTTTTTTAATATACATTTCCTAAAGTGGCCAGTCAATATGAGTGTCCTTGTTGTATGGTATGTGTAATCATACCAAGCAATGCTTAATCCAATTTTGAGTTCTAAAAGTTTGATTCTTTTTTCCTTTTGCTTTAATATTGTGCATATGTACACATACAACATGAGCTAAACAGCAATGCTTTACACAAAAACCAACTCTGATCCTCCTTCATAATCCCTCTTCCATGAGCTGTCCATCATATGAGCGCCTGGCAACCAGGGGCATTCAGAGAGCATTCGTTGGCTCCTTTATTCAACCAATGGCAGCCAGAATTGCAAATGCCGTTTTTTTCTCTCCTCTCTCTCTAGCTCTGTCCCAGGAGGAGGTATGAGGATTTGACAAAAGCCATGTTAAGATATGAGGAGCTCCAGCAATAGGACAGAGTGGAAAATAAACGAATTAACTTGTTCAAATGGAAGTTGTTGCATGCAAATAGCTCTTTTGGAAAATGCCTTGCATTTATTGCAGAGGAAGCTAATTTTCCCCAAAGTTTGCTCGCACGTTCATATAGCAAAATGTTTTAGTTGATGTAGAAGCGGATTACAAAGTTGTTCAGCCATCAGTCCTAGCTCGCTTTGTTCTTTCAGTCTCTCTCATGTCTTCCCTCTCATCTTCTTGGGACTTCAGAAGCTTTTCCCTCTACCCAGTTTAATCTTTAAGGATTCTTCTCTTCTCTTCTTCTCGGCGCCTTTTATATATTCCTTGCTCTCATGCTCTGAACGTCTCCCTCGACTCCCTGACTGAAAATCTCCCACCTCCTCTGCCCATTTTTATCCACTCCTCAACAATAGGCTGCTGCCCTTCCTTCCTCTGCTAAGATTTGGTCCTCCCTCTTCTTTTAGACCTTTGACTGGTTCATCCTGGCTCCTGTGCTGTGGAGCAGATGATTTGAGGAGGAACTGTTTTTTGGGGGTTTTGCCTCCATTAACATTCTTCCACAGGATATCTTTCACTTCCAATAAACTTGGCTAACATGAATTTAATCCCTGTTGCGTAATCAGCCAACCCCTCCTTGACACTAGTTGGTTAAAGCAAAACTAAGAAGTCATGGTATCATCTTAACATTTGTTCACTTTCTGCAACAATCTTTATGTTTTATTTATTTTTGTACTCTCCCTAGTATGTGGAAAGTCAGATGTGAACTCCATAGAAAAGCTCATTTGAAACAGTCAAGCAATGCTTTGCGTTTTAACACTTGTTCTTTATAATTTTTTAGAACAGTTTTTAGTCAGTTTTACAATGACTATTATGGCAGTCAGTGGGTTCAGTGTACATAATATTCACACAGCCTTGCAAGTATAGAAGCATAAAGTTTCTATACCAGTGTAGTGGTTGTTCATCACAGTGGTGGCAGCATTTCTTCATCCTGGATTACGCTACCTACCAGCATATCATTGACGTGATGGTTGAGCTCACCAGCCTGACCTTGGTTGTAGAGAATTTGAAGCAGGATTGGCACCATGCCGAGGCTGAATTATTCCAATAGTGCATCAACAACTAATCCAGAAGGTCAGCAAAAACCTACCCCCAAAAAACTCCGCCTGAAAAAACAAAACAGAAAACATTGTAATTACTAGGAATACACCAATAACAAAATTTGGGTCTTTATTCATATCTGATAGTAATATTGCTGCTATGGCCGATGACGATTGAAACAAACATCAATTATTAATATGAGCTCAGTTTACTTATGGGACCAATACCGATATAAATAATAAAAAACAGATTAACATTGGCAAAAGCTGATGCTATTCTTAGTTCTTACTTAAATATAGCATACCACTGAATCTGCCAGACTCTGGCTCCAAAATATTATACTTCCTTTAATGACGGTGGGAGAGGAATGAGATTGGATTTGTAAATAAAAACCTTTAGTCTACTATCCAACCCATTGCAAGAGACAGTGATAACTGGTGGTTTTGTAGCTAGCAATGAACTGCAGTCCTCTGTGGTAAACAATATTTAATCTCTGTAATCTGTGGATGTATAAATATTGTGTGGCTGTTATTCACACACATGTTCCCTTATGGTCTGTGAGGAAAGTCAGGACTTTCATTCATCCACATAGTGTCTAAGCAGGCTCAGTCATGTCACTAGTGTCTATAGGCAAATAGTGGATCATAAAATCCTTCTCCTTAATTTTGTATCTTCAAATTCCATTTTATATCACCACCTTCTTAAAATGAAGTGTCTAAAATGGTATATTTTACAATAATCTGACCATACCTCTTGTTCAATGACCGGTGGGGCAACCCTGCAAGAATAAGTGGATTAAGACTATTGATGAATGCATTTAAATGTATTTTTTTAATGTATGCTGCACACTGAGTGAGCATAGCCAAGTGAAAACAGCCCTGTAGAAATTGCTTTTTAACCTCAAACCCATAAACCTCAATCTGATGATCTCAGAGCAGTTACTTCACGTCTGAGTTTGCAACCTAAAACAAAAGCAGAGCCTTCCCGGAGGTAAAACAACACACACAGCTTTGTCATTGCTTCCAGAAAAACAGTGGCCATTCGCTTTGTTAGCAGCACAGTGCTAGCTGATGATGCAGGCATGCTTGAATAGCTGAGCACAATCCGCTGCTTGAGATATCTCTGTTCAGTGTTCTTCAGACAGACCAATAGCTGACTCTGCAGGCGAGAGTCCTTTTTCAGAACTTGTAGAGATGACTTTGATCAATGCAACAGATGCATCAACGGGAGAAAACATTTGCTCACTGTGTTAATCTGCTGGGGTAAATGTGTGTGTCTGGGTGTTCATGCAAGTGTTTGTCAGGAATGCAACACGATGTCCTTCTCTCTGCAGGTTTTCAGTGTGTACTGCTGCCTTTAGGACTTGACTGCACCAACAGGCACAGGTAAACAAGGCTTTATACATTATGTGTATAATATGTTAACACATAGTATGTGTTAACATATTATACACTTTTGGACTGAATACAAGAAGGCATTTCATGATAGGTCAATGGGAAAACTGCTGGCCTTTGAAGTTAAAACATTCTGTTGTAGCAAGGTATTTATCGTTGCAGAAGTTAATTATTATGCGCAGTATTTTTCAGGATTTTGCCCAAGCCCCACTGGCTGAATAATATTTCAGTCTGATTAGGATACAGAAATATTTTATATGATGCACAATCAGCTGCTTGAGATATTATCTGTCTATATGAAACTAGTTAGTAAAATAGCATAGCAATGCTTCAAGACTTGAAGGTTGATCAGCTGATTCTTTTCTCTGGAACTCCGTTCTCTTGTCATGATGCTGTTATATGTCGAACTCTACGTGTGATTAGTTCCATTGTTTTTATTCTGTGATGTGGAAAAACTAAACTGACAGTTTAACAGATAGATTTGAGTGTGTGTGTGCGTGTGTGGGGTGTGTGTGTGCGTGTGTGTTTGTTTGTAATACCTTGCGGTTACACATATTTTTGCATGGCTATCTTTGTGGGGACTTTCCATTGACTTCCATTCATTTCTACAGCCTAAACCTTACCCTTATCCTAACCCTTACCGTAACCATTACATACCTAATCCTAAGCCTAACCAAAACTCAGTTCACACCGTAGTCCTAAATCTAACCCCTGACCCAAAAACAGCTTTTCCCCTTGTGGGGACCAGGCTTCGGTCCCCACAAAGAGCAGTGGGTCCCCACTATGTAGCATGAGTCAGAAAAATGGTGTGTGTGTTCTTGCATGTATAGGAAGAACTAATTTTGAAGTGCTTCTCCGTCAGCCGGAGATGTGTGCAGTAACACTATATACTCATGGCCTGCTTACATTCCCACTTTCCTGTACATGTAATTCAGTCTGTTGAAAGAGGCTAAAGTGGTAGAGACGTTTTTAACCAAACAGATAGCGATGAAAAAGGGAGAGACAGAACCTGTAATCCAGTGTTTTTGTGGCTGGATTAAAACCCTGCGTCCATAGATGGGGGAGGGGTTGACTGGTTAGGGTTAAGGATGGGCAGGATTAAAACAGACAGATCTGCTCGGTGCACAGCTGTGTCACTGTGGCAGCCGGAGTTTGGTGGATGCTGAAAGGGAGGAACCTGTTTTTGATTCATCCTACTTTTTCCCAATTCCACTGGGATACTTCAAGTTTCAAGTTTTCAAATGCGTTTTCGCTCTGAATAAACTGATTTCACAATTGCCTTTGTGTAACTGTGGAGCAAGCAACCATTGAGACAACCTACTATTTTAACATCCAACTAACTGACCAAAGAGTGGTCCGACTGACCAACCACTTAGCAAACCAAGCGACTGATAAACCAACCAATTAGCTCACTAATCACTGATTAGACCAACCAGTGGACCAACTAACCGACCATTAAATTGGCCTACCAACAAAATGACAAGCCAGGTAGGCATCCAACCAGGAATTACTATGTTAAGAATCTAGTGATGATGATACTCTTAATTACTTGTTGGGAGTAAAATATTGTAATTACATGGAGTAATCATTCAAACCTTAAAAGCCTTTGAAAAGAGATTAATTGGCAAATTGAAGCACTGTAAGGTGATATGCTGAACTGTTTACATTTTTGCCAATGAATGTAGCAATAATTGTACCCAAATATGTCTTTGTATATTTTCTTTGCAGTCGGAGTCATGGTAGTCTGAACCAACTTTTGCTAGCACTGTCAATCAGCTGATTGAAAGAAGGTTAGTTTTCTCTTGCTTAATGGACAGGCAAATTTGGATGATTCTTCCAGCTGCAAAAAACATGTTAAATATACTAAACTGAGAGAACATCCACTCATCGCTTTTGTTAACAAGTTACAAGAAACAGATGAAATGTTTTGTACATCTTCAAATTTGCAACAAATAAATGTTACAGATAACAACAACATTGTAACTATTATATTGTAATACATTGTATTATTTTTGGCAGCACTAGGAATATGTTACTTTTCTGGTTTAAGTAAAAACAATTAGATGGTGACATGCAAGCAACATTGGCTGCTTTGCGCTAACTAGCATGGTAGCATGATAGTAATAAGCTTTTATTGTAAAATGAATGAGGGTCAGATTAAATTACAAAACGTTGGTGCAAAACCGTCATCCTGTTGCAACATTTAGGATTTGCTAAAATGCTAAATTCACAAATGCTAACCAACTAGCCCTAGCTGTTTGGTGCTAAATAGCATGCTAGCATAAGTCGCCACAGCAAAAGTGGCAAATGAGACAAAAAAGTCAAATCAGATTTGCTGATCTTTGGCATGAAACTGCCATCTATAACTATATTTTTTCCCCCATTTTTTGTATTGATAGGGCTTTCTATTGTAATTTATTAAAATACACCACCAAAAGAAAAATAATGTCTATCTGGTCCAAACCACTAGAAGAATACATTTAGGATACAATCTGCTGAAACTGATAGTTTCTGCACTCTGAAGTACCACTTGGAGTGGTAGCCCAACTTTGAGTATGAATGAAAGAAAAAGGAGGAAAAGAATAGGAATGTAGGGTCGGCCCCCCTTCAGTTAGACTTATGTAAGGTTACTTACATAATGACAAATTCAACATAAGTGTGTGTGTGCGTGCCTGAGTCAAGACGAGAAGGGTAACTTGACTTCTGTTAGGGTGGGGGATCCAAGAGGACTGGTATTCAAGCAAGCACAGCAGGAGAGAATTGTGGGATTATGAGTGTATGTGTGTTTCTGTGTGTGATCAACAAAAAAAGGAGGTGGAGTTGAGCATGAGACGGTATTAAAGTCAGACTAGAGCGAGGGGACTGACAAACACTGAGTTGTCATCTTTCTTTTTCCTCATCACTATCGTTTCTTCTCTGTGCATATCCTCTAATGATAATAATCCTATTCAGTTTACACTTGTTTTGTCACATAATTTTTATCCTCTGTCCCTAATCCCCCTCTATTGTCTTTCTCCTACATTTCTCTGACAGTTCAACAGGTTGGCAGTGCTAGACAAGACCTAGTTGGAGAACAGAAGACATAGTTGCTACTACTGGTGGTTTGCCAGTGGTTTGCTTTTGGATACTTGTGGCAGCTGGAAGGAAAGAAGAGTGACGAAGGACCTGGCTATGGTCACAACTATGGACGATCCCTGTCTGAATGGGGTGCAGGAGGAGGTAATGCCCTCTGGACAACCTGCCACGGAGAGGCCCCCAGCTGTGCAGTCCTCTCAGGGAGCAGAGACATCTGGAGGTGAGGAAAGGAGGAGGTGGGCTGGCTAACTGACTGGAACATTCTCTCTATACATGCTATAGTTTTTACTTATAGTGGCTGGAGGGGTTCATTTTAAACATGTGCACATGTAAAGCTGTGATACTTGCAAACACAACACCTAGAGAGGCAAAAAAATTGTTTCGGTCTCAATCGCTTTGCTTAGAAACTTATCCACTGTCTTGTAGGATAGCTCTCAAAGTGTGACATTATGTTGTCCATTACACTCAAAAGTAAAAGGAAATCATTGTGATTTTGTGGTTGATGCTAGTATAAAAGTAAAAGATTCATGGAGCCTTAATGAAAAGGAATGGTCTGACCTTCTTATGTTTTAAGAGATACATGGATTTGTTTCAGAAAAGATAGCAAAAAATAAATGAATGTATTGTAGGTACTATTCAGCTGAATGGAAATAAAAAAAATACACTTATTTTGTTGAAATGGAATCAAAAGCTCCTTCAATGAATTATGAAGCATGTGGGTTTCTTTGAAAGTTAAAAAAAGTGCAAGTGGGAGGTTGTGAGCAGCGTGCACACAACCATGATTGACAGCGCTAAAAACCTCTTCTTGGGTCTGATTAGAGAGCGGTGTATTTCTGTAGATGGCTATAGGAACACTAGGAGAAAGCAGAGAAGCTCGACTGGCTTTTCACAGATTATCTGTCTGATACCATACAGTTACTTTGAGTTTTAACAAATATGTAAAAAAACATATTTTTTTATAAAAGTTATATACTCCAGCTCTATAGCTCCACCTTTTAAGGCGTTTTAGTCCATGCACTGATTTGTTTATTGTTGTTATTGTCAATTTTGTCATTGCAATGGACAACCCTATTTCAATTAGAAGTTCTCCATTTCTTCATCTATAAAGCTAAAAAATACATGAAAATATGTATTTGATAGAGTATCTGTCAAGGCACGTCTCTGATACATGCAGCTTCCAGCACACTCCTGTTGATGGTACAATTAAATATGACTGGAATACAGGTTGACAAGTCTTTTTTTCTTCGTTGGATTTATCTTACACCCTTAAAAAATAGATGCATAGTTTCTCAAGCAGGCAGTCTCTCCATTAGTATTCAATGCACGGCATACGTGTAGAAAAAGGATGACTTTGAAGCACAGAAAGGGAACAGTTTATAATGTGGATAAATCTGCTTGGAGTCAATTGTGGCATATTTTTAAGAACTTATTTTCCACAACCTTTTGCAGGGCAATAGAAACACTTGAGCATGAGGCTTTTTCTTAGTTCCACATTTTCATTGGACAAACAGATTGTGAGTGCTCATTAGGATGGGTTGTGTACTCTTGCTGCGAACCGAGCAAACATTCCTGCGGTCGAGAACGTCATGACACTTATCTCAGTGAGTGGGTAAAGGTCAACACAGAGAGCACAAAACCCCATAAACATATGAAAACGTAGCTGTTTGGGTGTTTACGTCCAGATGTGCTTCGATTCTGGTTTTTAGTTTCTCCTCTGACACTTCTGGTTTCAAAGTTTCCAGTCCTGCTTAACGCTAAATGAGTATGTTTTGCGCCAACTCTATGTTTCGCTTTATAACAAATAGAATGTCTTAACTTACTGATTATAATTTTTGGAAAGTTATGACTGACTGTAGGAGTCTGCACAATGAAGTCAAGGTGCCGTTTGTTTATGGTTGTGTGTGGGCGTGTGTGTGTGTGTGTGACTCTTACTACAATTACAGTTGTGGTCTGAAAGACCGTGTGTGGTCCCCATAGGAGCCCAGGAACAGGAGTGTGTCCATACCGGATTTTAGATTGGTGCTTCTTTTTTATTATGCAACTATATTTCTCTAACTGTAGTTCTGTCTTATCCTCCCTAGTGTATTTTCCCTTCATAAATATTTAAGGTTTGTTTTGGCCCCGAGCTTGCTGTTGATGTAGTCTGACTGTGCTTTATGATTTATGGTTGTCTTTTATTTTCTGTTTTGTCATTTCTTGCATGTAGTACATTGTGTTCACAATGTACTAATGAAAACCACCAACTCACGAATCTGAACGTGTATTGTTAGTTGTGCGGCTTTCAGAAATGTAAACATAAAAAAATAACCTGCAAATGTAAAATATGTTATAAGAAATTTGACTGAAAATCATAATTTGACCTGCTAAATTTTGGAAAACAACGGGAATCAATTTTTATATGCAGTATAAAAAGACAAAGAATTTTTCAACACTTTCTGAAATGTAATATGTAACATTTTCTGATTTAGTTAAAATAGGATAAACAAGATTATTCTAAATGTCAGATTAAAGAGAGTGAGAGAGAGTGTTTGATTATTACTGCTTCCATATTTCCACTTTTTTTTTTTCCTTGTGATGTGTAATGGATGCTTAATATTTTTTAAAGTGCTCCAGTCTAATCTTCAGCACATGACCTACACAGCATTATGCTGCCACCCCGATTTACACACTATGTACCAAAATACTTTCACCGCTGGGAAAATGAACTTTCTCTTTCAGCAGCACACACTGCTTATGCTTGCCTGAAATGGTTTGCACAGATATACAACTTGTAATTGTAAAAGTAGAGTAATCCTAGTGTATATTCGTCCATCCAATTTGAGGAATAAAAAAGTAGAAATAATGTTGGTAATTCTAATCTAAAACAAAAAAGGTTTAGTCTGATTTAATATTACACAAACATGTTGTGTTTTTTATACATATATATATATATCCTGTTTCTAGTTTTACTTTATCTCTGTTAGTAGCTGCAGTATTTTTTGGGTTTCCAAGACAGCGAAGTTGCATATTGAACTTGTTTCTTCAAGAGTAAACTCAAGTATAGTGTACAGCCTAATGACACAGAACGTGATTGGGTTTAAAAGTGTAATGGAGCAAAATCTAGAGAAATAAATCATAAGTTAACGGGCTAAAAATGTTGACTGAGCATAATTATTACCCACACAAGTGCATAATGACACACTGACACAGGCTTTAAAACACTGACACACAATTTCAGTGCTCTAAGTGGCTTAAATGGGCTTGCGTTGGCTTTTAGACCCTGGCATTACAGCGTTAGCTGCTTCAAACAAACAGTCCACACCTCTCTTTCTACAGTATATGTTTATGTTAACAGATTAGATTGTGTTTTTGTTTTGTTTATTTTTTGCTTGCAGCCTTTGAATCTTGGTAGCTTTATGCGTCAGCATGCACAAACTGTCTGTAGGCTCTTGTGGGAAATGAGCTTTGAAGCAGCTAAAATGGTTTTTGAAATGCTGTGTTGCTTAGAAAGTGTATGAACCTGAGATTTACCTGTTGTAGCTCAATGGGACTTGTTTTTTGTGTCAGATGTACCATGAGTAACGGTCTGTCTTTTGCTGAACTTATACCCACAAAAATATCTCTTACCCATTTTTCTTTGCGTATATTTTTTGTGTTTTCAGCAATGCAGCAGGTGGAGGATAATGTTGGCGAGGGGCCTACTTCCACAGGCGTGAAAGACATCGACCTGCTTTTTCTGCGCGGCATCATGGAAAGTCCAATTGTACGCTCCCATCCTCAGGTAGCACACACACAAATTAAGCTAAGGGTTAGAGGCTGTGAGCGGACTAACTTGTAGTCATCTTGAGGACTCCCTCTGCATCCTTTGCTTGCTCTGGCTGAGGTGCTTAAGTACAGTAAGGCTTTGACAAACGTGTCCTGCAGAAGATCTTTACACACTTCTAATAAGGAAAGAATGCAGCTTCACACTGCTAAAGCTTTTTTTTTTTTTTTTTTTTTTACGGATTATGCATGCATTATACAATATTTTTAATTATAATTGATTTGCTTTCACAAATGTTCACTGCTGTGTCCAAACTTTTATGTGGTCAGGTTATTTCAAGCACAGATGTGAAGTAGTTCTTGCCAGAAAAGATGCAATTTTCCACTTTTCACCTATTCCATGAAGTTTGTAGAAATTAGATTCATGTTTTTACTCAAATACAAGGCTGAACAGTAGGTTGTTTACAGATGAAATTAACCTCATAGCACTTCAAACAAAATGTATACATGTTGGTGGTGGTATACATAATACCACCAACATAAAACACGCACACAATAGAGAGTTATCCGAAGAATTTTTCCCGTTTTCACATCTGTGAGAACCACCTTCCCTCCCTGAGATTCTTTGTCTCCTCCAGGCTCAGGAGCAGCAGGAAGATGTCAAGCTAGAAGCGGTGCAGGACAACAACGTGGAGCTGGTGACAGAGATCTTGGGTGACATCAGCAACCTCAAGGTGAAAGATGACAGCGCAACTGAACTGTCGAGGATCCTGCAGGAGCCGCATTTCCAGGTGAGACGGAGTAAACATAAACACAGTGAGGGAGAGCAAAAAACAGGAAAGTAGTGTTAGAAGCTGTAATCCTCCACAACCAGACAAGTCTGGATGCAGAGATGGTGCTTTTTCAGTGTTGATTCATATATTGGAAATGTTTAAAACAAACAGGTTTCCATGCATTGAATGGTGAACTGAGTATGCTGTTTTATTATTCTGGTTTTGGTTAGTTGATGTTTGGCCCCTGTTCTTACACTAACCTCCAGTGCTGGACATAGCTGCAGGTTTACACAAGCTGGACCAATGGGAGTTGGTATTCTGAGCCCAGCGAGCCCTCAGAACCAATCAGAGCTCTCCGAGCTGTTAGCTGAAAGTTAAAACCCTGTTGACCTACTGAAGAAGAGGGAGAGGGTGGGAGGAAGGGAGATGCTGGGTTTATAGAAATGGGAAACAAATATTACATCACAGACTGAGCATGTGAGTTTGAAGAGTGAGTTTCCTGGAGAGCCGTTGTTTATCATCTGAGCAAGATATTTTAGGAACAAGAGACAGTAATTCCAGGATCGGAAAAAAGCTGTTTAAGGGATAATCAGTGAACCAAAAAAATAAGTGATGACATCCAGAGGGTAATTCTAAATTTTGATTCATTAGTTGATTGATTCTTTTAGTGGATATGTCAGAAGTGCAACTTAGAATTTTACTAGTCATACTGAAAAAAAAGCAACAAAACAAAACAAAGAAAATGTGCACACCTCCAAAAATACCTCAGAAATGCTTTTTTATTTCCCAGAATAGATTTGTCAGTCTTCTGAACTGAAGTAGCAACACTTGTTATAATGAAGAGATGATCAGAAACATTAGAAGAGAAAAACTTGTGAAGAACAGTCTTTTAAAAAGGCACAGCTAAAGCATACTAAATAGCAGATGCTGCTGGTAAATACAATCCTGTTGGGAAGTTGCTTGAAAGCCTTAGCAGTTTTGCAATAGACACAATAACCTTAAAGTTAATAGCTAGATAAAGCTGGACTAAAATACTAATGTTCTAATAGTGAGGTGTTTGCTAAAAGTAGCTAACATCAGCTGCTGTGCTTTTATCATCTTTTATCCCAGCACGTAAAATACTAACTTGCTAAGAGTAAAATGTTAGCTGAAAGTGGCTAACAGTGTTATCTTGGTAGCATCTTCAATAGCAACATCAACTGCTATTGAAAAAGCATCTTATATCCCAGCATTTTTCTGTAAATGTCAAACATTATTACCTGGTAAACTTAGGTATTATCCTAGCATTAGCTAATATACAAGCATTAGCTAGCATACTACTTACAACATATTATGTGAGAAAAGCTAATGGCAACATGGCCATGTCAACAGCGGCCAATACATTAGCATTTGCTAAGGTTTTTACATTAGGCAACATGCTAAAATTAGTAATATTGGACACCTTGAGTGTTTTACTATTGCTCATCCATTTAGTCTTTGAATGACATTCCTAGCTGGAGGTAAAGTGGAGAAATGAATTATGAAAAAGCACAAGAGCTTTGAATGATTTGAAAGCTTAACCCCAATCCTGTCTATTGGCAACACTTGCTGTCAAAAGTTACATATTTTGCAGAGTATAAAGTTAATTATAGACGTCATGTACTCAAAGAGCTAAAGGTTTTAATATCTGAACAGCTAAAAGTCTTAGTAGCTGGACGCTTTCAGTAGCATCAGTGCTTTATAGGATTCACACTTAATGTCAGTTAGGTGATACTTATCATTGCTACGCACTTTACTTCAAGCAGTAATGCATAAAGTTACCTTTTCTAGCTACTGCTGTTTATGGTTTTAAACAACTAGGCTTACTAAGACTAAACCAGTGAAAGCATTGTGAGTGAATGAAATTGAACAAGAGACATTCTTTTCCTTAATCATCTGGAAAGAACAATTTGTTTTCTTGGCATGCTTCACGTACTATTGTTTTTCCTCTCTTAGTCCCTTTTGGAGGCACACGACATGGTGGCATCAAAATGCTATGAAGTACCTCCACCGACTGAAATGGCTAACGACGCAGCGGTCAACAGCGCGCTCATGCAGGCCGATGCCGTCCGCATGATCGGCATACGAAAGAAGGCCGGCGAGCCGCTGGTGAGCCAAGACAAAGGGCAACTCGATGTGTTTTATCTACTTCTTTGTACCTGCGTTCGGCTGTTGCTGTTGTTCATGAAGGATTGAAGAGGAAAGAAAGCATCCCAGGCTATACATTCCATAACCATTCATCTTCCCCGCAGGGCGTGACCTTTCGTGTAGAAAAAGATGACCTGGTCATTGCCAGGATCCTCCATGGCGGTATGATCGACAGACAAGGCCTGCTCCATGTGGGTGACATTATTAAAGAGGTGAATGGCAAGGATGTCGGCAACAACCCCACAGAGCTGCAGGAGATGCTGAAAAACTGCAGCGGAGGCATCACGCTGAAGATCCTCCCCAGTTACAGGGACGCTCCTGCACCTCCACAGGTAGAACAACAAATCTGTGTTTAGTGTTGGTGTAAAGAAACGATGCATAAAGAGCGGCAGATGTTGGGAGGTGGCACCGGCCTGGTGATCTGGCACCTCCATCAATCCTCTGTGCATGAATGTGAACCATGGGAGCCCTATTAATAACACTCGACATGCTATCTAGGTCAGAATTGCTGTTTTAGCCTCATACACACACGCACACACGCATGCTCACACCCACCAACACACACATGCTTCCTGTAGTTACGTGCACCCTGACATGGAAAGTACAGTAGGTTATAAAACCCTTATTTTCTTTTGTTTAGTCACGGTCGCTGACATAAAAATAAAAAAAGGACCTTTTTTCATCTTTGACATAAATTAACATACATAAACATGCCAGTTTATGCTAAAGACGCAAAAACTGGAAGTGAAGGTGAATGAAACATGATGCGAAACGCTATCCTGCTCTGTGGCTCTGCGCATGCTGAGCAGTGTACTTTACTGGCTTGTTTTATGGCTTCCTCTGGCTGCTTGTTTAATCTAATACATCAGCCAGAGCACTTAGTCTTTCTGGCAAACGCCTCCGCTGTCGGTGCATCGTAAAGAGCAGCACAGGGCCCCCTTTGAGATCCTGTTGTCACTTCTTTACTCCAGCCTTACCTTATATCAGTGTCTTCTTCTGAAACATAATCAGATTTAAGTGAACGTGTGATCCCTACAGGTGTATGTGCGGCCGTACTTTGACTATGATCCAGCCAGTGACAACCTGATTCCCTGTCGAGAGGCGGGAATGGCTTTCAAGAGAGGCGACATCCTTCAGATCGTCAACAGAGAGGATCCCAACTGGTGGCAGGTGAACTTTTCCTTTTACTTGTCGTTTCTGGTCAAGTGTCCTCAAGGGTCACGAGACGAAAGAAATTTCAAGCTGCACTGTAATCCATTGCAGGCATGCCATGTAGTGGGTGGTGCCACAGGATTAATACCCAGTCAGTTCTTGGAGGAGAAGAGAAAAGCATTTGTCCCTAGAGACTTTGATGGATCAGGTTTGTCTCTGTCCTACCTGCCTATAATCTAAATTAACCATTTGCTAATAGTAAAATGCTGTCATCATGAACATGAATGCCATATTAATTTTCTATTTTAATGATGCATTATCCTTATTTGCAAACCTGCTTTAGAGCACAGTCTTCAGTGGAGATGAGATGGGAGCTTGTTGGCGTGCTTGGAGACATTGTTCTGTTTGCCTGGTTTTTAACCACCTGACCCAAAAAATGTAACTTTGTGTTAAAGGAAATTAGTTAGGAAAACCCCCAACCCTCAAGCCCATTATAATCACATGAAGGTGCTGGAACACCACTGTCACCATCCATATAAGGGGAGATCACCATAGAACAAAGAAGCACCAACTCCAAAGTTGACTCTTGCAAGATTTACTGAAATTTGCATAGTCAAATGCTTTCTGTCTCAATGACAGTAAGTTTCCTTGGAGAAGCTCAAAGACCCAATGCATCACACAAAGTGGAAACAATAACAGAGAAGAACAATGTTGGGTTTTTTAAACCCTCCTCAAAACCTACGATGATGATGGTTGAAACTTGGACACAGCTGGATGTTCCAACAACTACATGATCCCCAACACACAGCAGAATTGGTTTGGGAATGGGTAGCGTGCTAACATTAAACTTCAACCCCACTTATAATCTGTGGTCTGCTTTTACAAGCTGGGTTTTGCCAGAAAACCAAATAACCTCTACAAGTTCTGACGAGAAGATCGGCCCAATATCCATGCAGAATTATTCCAAGGCCACATTGATGCCTACAAAAAGTGTTGTTTCTCTTTAACCTGCTAAGAAAGATTTAACTTTTTATTTTTTATTTAGAAAGTAATTTGTGCAAAAAAAGCCCTAAATTTCTAAGACATTCATGCTGATGATGAATTTATGTAAACTTATAACTGGTAACACATGTGACACATCAAAATGTGAAAGCTACACTTATTACATTAATATTAGTTAAGTCTACTAGAACCAAATTCACAGACCTGAAGCAAATCTACCACAAAGTCTATCAACACTCAGAAAACATTCCATGCCTGCCCCCATCTGGCCAAAAGCTGCAATTGCAAATATGTGCAAATAAATAAATAAATATTCCTTCTCTTTCATTTTTAGGAATTCTCTGTGGCACCTTAGCAGGGAAAAAAAAGAAGAAGATGATGTACTTAACAGCCAAGAATGCAGGTTAAAATATATTCTTCTCAGTGTTGGTTTACAGCTGATGTTTCTATTTCAGTTTTCTCAAGCTTTAAAATGTTTTCTGTCAGAGTTCGACAGACACGAGCTGCAGATCTATGAGGAAGTAGCCAAAGTCCCTCCATTCCAGAGAAAGACGCTAGTCCTGATTGGTGCTCAGGGGGTGGGCCGCCGCAGCCTGAAGAACAGACTGATGGTCCTCCACCCCACACGCTTTGGCACCACTATACCATGTACGTAATATTCCTCTTCTCCTACAGAGTGTCTTGCAAGGTGTTCAAACTCCCTGAAATGTTAAGGTTTAATCTTCTATTCTGACTGAATGCTTTGTGTGGTGAAAAAGTACTGGAGATACAGCAAAGAATTTAAATTTGATGTTCATAGATGTATTTGAATGAGGAAGAGTTACTTTACAAAGAACGGACAAACATTTCCAAAAACACAAAGTACCTAGAGCAACGAATGCACCAAAAGTTGGCTGCCGAAGTCCAAATATAAAAAAGTTAAAGGGCCTGTAATTAAAAAAAAAAAATTAAACATTTAAATATTCAAAGCTATGCTTTTTTCCCCCCACATTCAGATACGTCACGGAGGCCCCGTGACGAGGAGCTAAACGGCAACACCTACCACTTTACCTCGCGGACAGACATGGAGGCAGACGTGAAGGCCGGTCGCTTCCTGGAACACGGCGAGTACGACGGCAACCTGTACGGCACAAAAATCGACTCCATACACGAGGTGGTCGCCGCGGGACGCACCTGCATCCTGGATGTTAACCCCCAGGTACGGACCAAAGAATGGCACCTCAACAGGACTGGCAAATAGTCGGCAGGAGGGAGGGAACTACACAGAACGTCACAGTGAATGTACTGTAGATGAACAAAAACATGTTTCTGCTTGATTGTCCTCTCCAGGCTTTGAAGGTACTGAAGACAGCAGAGTTCATGCCCTTCGTGGTTTTCATTGCAGCGCCTGATTTTGATACACTCAAGGCCATGCACAAAGCTGTGGTGGATGCAGGCCTCACAGCAAAACAGCTCACAGTGAGTAACCAATCGACAAACTCAACAGTATGATCATATCGATTTGACTAATCCATTGAAAGACCAAGTCCCGACCCATTTTCTGTTATTTAAACTGTCCTGGTATTTCATGAGCTCGTGATGCACTCTAACAAAGTCATAGATACTCCATCAATTATTCACGACCAATAAGCTTCTAGTCTGATCAAAAATTCGTCTTCAGCAAAGTTGTTGGTGGTGATAGATTTTTTTCATAGCATGACCATCAAACAACTGTTTGGCATGTAGACCGTCTGATGATTTTTTCTGAGACTTGGTGAACCCAGTCTGCCACTAACGTCAAGAAAGCCTCCCGTGTCTTCATTTCATTTCAAGTTTGGAAGAGTGGTCTTATCCTTAACATAAAATATAGAATTTGCTGAATCTTCACTCCCTTTTCAGTCTCTGAACTGCAAGCATTGTTACTCCAGTGGTGACCCATCCCTTGTTGTCTCTACAGGACGTGGACCTGAGGAAGACTGTGGATGAGAGCGCCCGTATCCAGAGGGCTTACAGCCACTACTTCGACCTGACCATCGTCAACGACAACCTGGACAAAGCCTTCGAGACGTTACAGGCCGCTGTGGACAAACTGTGCTCCGAGCCTCAGTGGGTCCCAGTGAACTGGGTGTATTAAGGACTAGAACCAACTCTTCCACAAACCATAGATTTTTCTGACAGTGAAGAGGATACGAGGGAGGAGATACTACTGAATGATAATATCCGATTGATCCTTCTCCCCCTAGACCTGCACACTGTGCAACTCCTTTTCTATTCCGAACTCAAAGGGAAAGAGTGCTTATGTATTTTATAAATTTTTTAATGAAAAATCTTTATATCCCATGTGGAATCAATTCAAACATATGTGCTTGAGCCAGTTGTTTTTATTTTTCCATTTAATTTATTGTTGTAGTTTTTAGTATTGTGAATGGTTTTGTATTGCCAGTCCTTCCATGATGCGAAGTCACCAAAGCTCCACAATGAAGTGGATCTTTGAGCAGTCGTTGCTGTGTCTGAACAACCACTGCAGCCATTTTGTCTCCACCCGAATCTTTTGTTGCTTTTAAGTAGCCCTCATCTCATCAGCTCATGTCCTCCAGCTGGATCAAGGAGTCGAAGCTCCTCCTGCTGCCAAGAAGGAAAACACTTTGAGTTCCTTTTTCAAAGGGCAAACA
The DNA here is from genome assembly GCA_903066815.1 of Brachyrhaphis roseni. Taxonomy (NCBI): domain Eukaryota; kingdom Metazoa; phylum Chordata; class Actinopteri; order Cyprinodontiformes; family Poeciliidae; genus Brachyrhaphis; species Brachyrhaphis roseni. The sequence continues at coordinate 24,391 of CAEFZY010008033.1, read as the reverse complement.
CTTGGTTTTGTCTAGATTTGTCATTTTATTTTCTATCATTGTGGTGATTAATAGTGTGTAGAGTTTAATCAAATGTGATCCTCAGCTTTGTGTGTCACGTTGTCATCGCCCAGTCCTCACAAGCCAACCCGTTTGTTGTATTTTTGTAAGTGCGACTCACTCTGTCCTTATGTTCAGTGTCATTGAATGTCAAAGCTCCTTACCAAACCCCCAATCTGACTGAAACTGATGCAACGTCCAACTCTACAAGCACCCAAGCAAAGCCAAAACAGCAAAGCTGTAGCATCATTCTTCTACACTTTTCATTTTTAAATATCAAAAACAACTATTTTTTTTTAAAGACATTTGCTTGCACTTTAGGTGAGAAAGATAAATTACCTCATGTTGATGTTTCTTACAGTAAAAGTAATTTTTCACAATCTTTATTTGCATCAGCCAAACTGCGTGATTGAAATGTCCCCACATCAACCCAGTGTTTGTTTTTACATTTTTATTAGTAAAGTTCTAATTAATAAAGTTTATCAAATCATAACCTACGGCTGCTGGTGTGTTTTTGGCTGTCTGTTGACCAGAATGTTTTAATATACCCGACTATCAAGTGATGTGCACTCAACAGCATTTCAACTAGTGAAATGGAACAACACTGAAAATGCACAAATAGAAGAAAAAGAAATCACAGCAGAATAAAGTATTTTAAAAGTTTTTATTTTACGCAACTTACAGTCAAGCCAAAGTGTGAACTATATTAAGTGATACGTATTCACATTATGTCCTAACAGGGTTTACAGCATATTTTGTGTTCTGTTACCCAAAAAATAAAATAAAAGTAAATGTGAAACAGAAAACCAAGACAGCTTATATCTTTACAACACAAACAAAAGGAGCGTAGCAGTCAATGTGAACAAATTAAATTCAGCAACATGAAGAACCCTCACCAGAACAGAAAGGACAGCAAACTCAGTTTTTGGCATGTCGGTGGTTTTAAAGAAAAAAATCAAATAAAACAGGGAGAGAAGTGAAGGGAGGTCTGAAGTCACGTGACTGCAGAGCTGCCTCTGCCGAAGGACTTTGGCTGCAATGGAAACGCTGAAGGAAGAAAAAAAAAAAAGCAGGGACAAAAAGAAAAAGAAAATTGAGTGTCCTGAAATTAGTTGGCCTATTTTATTATTATTAATTTGTTATTCATCTCCGTTAAACAAAAAGGACCATCTTTGAAGTCAACTACATCTCCAGAACAGGCTCTACATTCATAGGAGGTAGATAACGCGGCGATGACTAAGTTGACGTGGAGTCCGGCATATTGTAGTGCATCATTTCTTCCACTTTAAGGCCAGATGGAAACTTTCCATGTAGCTCCAAGGCCATCTTAAGACAAAGGTGTAAGGAAGGGCGGGGTGGGTTTGGTACAGCCCTTTCATGGCGATACCTGAGTCAACAGGCGTGTGAAAACGCTTTGTGCACCATCAATTCTTCATAGACAAAATCTTTTTTTCTTTTTTTTTTTAAGGTCGACATGAGTGGAGAAATATTTGGAAAAAATTTGAGTGGATTTGGCCAAAAGGTGTTACAATAGTAGGTTGAGGCATGTGTGCTGCTTGTGACATTCAAACCTCCCATTAGGGAAAATTAAAAGATATATATATTGTTGGACAATACATTTAGAGAACAAAACAGAGTCAATGCAGCATATATCAGGCTTATGAGGTACTTCATGAATATATATATAGACAGATATAATCAACTTTTTTTTTTTTTAGAAAAGCTTCTCAAAGTCATTATTCCTTATAGTTCCTATTGATAGCATAAAATACCTCGTCAGTTATTTCTTTTCTTTTTAAACTCACAGCCCAAGCTAGATGGGCGTCATTATTTTTATTCGTTTTCAGAGACTGCTTTCAAAAAGTGCAAAAAACACAAATACTGATCGTTCTATGCAGCACCTACACTCGCGGTTATTGAAAACGGAGAGAACGTCTTGGATTTTATTTACTTTTTTTTTTTTTTAAACAATAAGATGGAGGTCGAAACCTAATGCTGGAGCAGGTGGAGAAAGAAAAAGAAAAATTCGACAAAAGGCACATCTAAAAAGAAAACTACTGCGAACATGCTGGATGTCTACAGCTTGGATTTGATCTGTAAAATGACACAGCAGCTCATATGTACCTTTGGTCGAATGATTTGATATGCTGTAAGTCAGATTGAAACGCGTTTCTTCCCTTTTACGAGCAAACGGGAGTGAGGGATGTACAGCGAGTAGGAAAGGCAGAAATTAGAGTGTATTTAATTGCGGGAAAATGTGTCAAACCACAATGTTTTGGCTTTCAGGTAAAACTACAAAGGGAATCAAGCTGCTCGGAAATCCAACTAAAAAGACCTGCTCAATGTAGTGCTGCTGCAAACAGGCCTGTCACGCCTGAACAAAAGCCAACGTACCAACGACCCACACGGCAACAGAGAATCACCGCAACTGCGTCTCACAACAACTTTGCTGACATGAAGAATCCAAAAATCGTCGGCAAGCAAATCGGAATCACAATGGCACATGTGAAAGATCCAGTTATGATTATGCTTCATGAATCACACAAGGAGGGATCCTAAAGCTAACGCTGGATTCTCTGACTGTGGATTGGTTAGAGAAAAAATAAAAAAAAAATTTGGTCCCCTAAAAAAAAAATGTAAAAATCGAGCATAGCAACATTAGAAGGTCTCTCACACGATATTGGCTTTTATTGGTTTGGTCACTACGAGATTTCACTTCGGCGCCTTTCTCATAAACAAACGGGATAATAGTAGCAAGCACCAGACGCTGCTCTGAGGTAGTTCTTTACAAGCTGGTGGATTAAAAAAAAAAAAAAAAAAAAAATTGAACTGAAAATTGTTGAGATGTGAAACTACTTAAACCAATTGCCAGGCAGGAGTGGATGTGTGCAGATCAGGATGGTGGCATTCAGTTGGAGATTTCCCAACAGCTCTCGTTAGACGCGTCATTTAAAGGACAAAGGATGTTTACACGAAAAGGAGCAGCAGACGCAGTCGGGTCACGGCGTCACCTCTGCCCGACGAGTTTTAAACGACCTGCATGACGACTAGAAAACTCTGCTGAAGTTCTCAATTACCATTTAAATACTAGGTTATCGCTAAGTGAAAAGCTAAGAGTTGCTGATGGTTACAAATGTAAATTCAGTTCTTTAAGCCGACGAGTGGGAGTGCAGCGACGCTGGAGTTCATGAGATGGTGCTCAATACTTGGGGCAGGATTCGTTTTTTTTTTTTTGTGGGGGGGAGGGGGGCAGGGGCTTTAAACAGCCATCCTAGAGGCTTTTTAGACACGGAAATAGATCTGAAGATATTCAAACATTTATAGAGATCTTTAGAATTGAAAATAAAAACCTTTTGCCAAACAGGGAATCTCAAGACCCCCCCCAAAAAACAAGAAAAAAAACAAAAACATGATAAGTAGCAACACTCTGCCCGGCTGCTAGATACACTTGTGCTGTAATAAACAGGAACTTGTACACATTACATTGCTGTCACATGGCTATAGGTAACGGGCTGGACATGGTTTCAATAACTGCCAGAGACATTATTACTCTTCAGAGGATTTATATACAAACAGGAACAGGAGAATTACGCCTGGTGAAGCCGGCTGAGCGCTCTGCAAATTGGTTCATTACTTACATGCAAAAAAACCAAAATAAAAATAAACCAGGTTCTCGCAACTATATGCTGACAAAAAACAAAACAAAACGCATGCTTCATTCAAAATCAGAAAAGACTTTACAAGAACAAGTCCACATGAGGCAGGATTATCGGGCTGGGAGTTGAAGCAAAGCTGGAAACCTAACTGCAAACGCAAAATCCTCAGATTTCTGTTTCTAATACAAACTAAAAAAAGACGCACAATTCAAACAAGTATGAATCCACAGCTGAAGATATCACTTCCCTTCACACCAGTGGGATTTGTTGCTCTTCAAAGCATCTGATAATGAAAGGATTAGCATGCTTTGCTAAGAAACCTACAATTTTCTGCTTAGAAGAACAGACTCACGCAGTAATAATAATAATAATAATAGAAAGTTTGCACAGAAGAAGCAGAGCTGAAAATGAACTCGGATCGTTTCTTTCACAATTTTACAAACCACACAGACTAATTACATTCGGTGCTTTCTGAAGATGTGGAAAACGGGTTCTACTCTAAAAAAAAAAATTAAAATTATATAAGCAACTGTTTTGCTAAAACAACACATAAGCAGCTTGGAGGGGAGATAAATGACTTTACAGATGGGAATGGTTTAGAAAGATTTTATCTAATAGTTGCTGGTTTATAAGGAATCGGTTTCAATTTCAGAAAGTATTCAAACATAATATTATCAGGCTTAAAGACAGTTTGAACACTTAAAAAAAAAAAAAAAACATTTTTCTATTGCATAATTTGATATGGTATTTATAGTTAAAATTGGCTATTTCTGCTACCTGGCGTATCCAGGTATTGGCTTTCCAAAAGAAAACCTTAAAACAAAAAAACCCCCCAAAACATTATATGTGAATTTAACACATTCAGGAAAAATAAAGTCTCTACGGTGTTCGTCGGTACCACTGTAGGTAATGCAGGATTTCACCTGTAACATGATGCCACATTCATCCAGGTTAGGAATACTTGTCACTTTTGTAAACATTCTTTCGTTAAACTCATTTGGGGGAAAAAAAAAAAAAAAAAAAAAAAAAAAAAAAAGAGCAAAGTGACAAAAACTCCTCCTTACTCTGTAGTTTGTTTTGGTCTTACTGGGGGAAGGGTGGTCGCCCACATAGCAGTTCTGGACAGAGAAAACTGTTTACCCAACAGGACATGCACCACTTTGGCATCCAACTATATTCTCCTTTAAAAACACCTTTCAGTTTGGTTAATAGAAAAAACATCTATTACATCTACTACGATTTCTGTACAAAGGCTATCCACTCACGCAACCGGAAATACCGCTCTTATTATTGTCGCTTAAAGGCTTCGGGTTATTTCTCAAAAAAAGAAAAAAAAATGACTTGCTCAATTTTGGTTGGCTAGATGGAATCTTCTCGGCTGGTTTTTACTTGATCTCTCTGAACAGCAATTATAGCGTAGGGGAAAAGAAAAAAGAAAGCTATTTTGTAAGTGGCTGCAGATTTGTGCTGTTAATGCATGAATAGCTACAATATTGTTCTTACTTATTTAGTGCAAATGTAACTTTTGGAGTTTTATATCAAGAAAAAGCAATGCCATTCTGATCTGGTTTTATAAGGTGCTGGTGTAGGGAACGAAAAACAAAAAAAACAACACACACACGCGCACACAGAGCAGTAACAACAAATCCAAAAGTTAGTTTCTCCTTTCTTTAAAAATTAAAGCAGTGAGATTGTTACAATTACTGAAGAATCCTGTTTCCAACTCTCCATGAAGGGAATAAAAATCAAGAAAAAAAAAAATATATATATATATATATATATATCAGGGAAGGTAGCTAAAAACTAAGCCAACTTCCCAAGACAAGGGCATCACTATGTAGAAATAAGCAGTGCACTTTGCTCTCTGTTCATTGGTGGTCAGCCAGATAATGTCTGACAGAGACTGGCAGGAAACTCTAAAATCCAACATCACAAAGATCAGTAAACAGACCTTACCTAAGCACCAACAGGCCATCTTAACACTTTTCGGCATGAAAGTTGTTACCGAGGGAAAGCGAATCAGTTAGCCATTTTCAGACTGACTAAGATGTTACAGGTAATTAGAGAAAGCAGAAATATACATGTGATTATTTAAAGAGGAGAGACATTTCAGAAATTTAAACAGATGGCTAAAGAAATCATAACTGGTTAAAACTGGTGTTCAGAAATCAGCCAGAGTTCTCCACTTTCCTAATTATCTTTGAAACTATTAACCAGCAGTCTATGATAGCACCACTGAGACGCACTGACTTTGTCTCGATGAAGGAGAACTTTGCATTTGTTGTTACACAGCTTGAGCAGAGAACCAAGTTTTAAATCAAAGTGTCATTTTAGTGGTGCATAGAAGGAGGAGGAGAAGAAGCAGAAAGTCGTGTGTATAGGTACAAACACACTCGAAGCATTTGGTCATAGAACTTCAACACAAACACATTCTGTCTCTTCGGTTTGTGTAATACTAAATACAAGTCATGCAAAGAGAAGAACAAAAAAAAAAAAAAAAAAAATTGGAAAAATAAATTCATCATGCTTCACCAAGCCTCTAAAGTCAACAACGAGACACCGATTACGATACACAGCCAGGGTAATTCTACAGAAATGGCCAGTGGCGTGATATTACCATAACAGCAACAGGTAACAAGAGGTAGAACACACGGCCATTTCCATTCAATTACACCAGTGTCGCACATTATGGCTGAGCCTTCAGTTCTGATTAATGAAGAAAAAAAAAAAAACACACATTAGAAGTCATACTCATAATTCTGCTATCAAAAGTGCATCCAAATTTACATGTTGTGAGACCAGCACCGATAAGAACAATATTGACATCAGAACAGTAAATATCAAGTACGGGATTTTTTTTTTTTTTTTCCTTTTTCCAAAATGCCCCACAAACACAGTCAGTCGGATCTCTAGTTGCTTTAAAGGAGTTAAAAGTAAAGAGGGGAAACTGATGTAGTTAAAGGGAGAGGAAAGGACCGTAGAAATATTGAAGGATCAGTGAGGACTTAAGGTGATTTACAGTGAAAACATCTAGCACCTAGAGTCAAAATGCCTTTTTGTGCTTCTGTCTTTTGAGCAATAATCGTGTAAAAGTTGGTAGTCTTGTTTGGCCATGAACGATTGTGTGTTACAAAGGATACACTCATTTTTAGGCTAGAAAATCTACATCGTCACAAATGACCACTTTTATCCTATTACAAACAAGTGAAGATGCTGATAAGCACTAAGAAACAAAGCTAAATGCGAAACACTTTCAAGTAAAAAAAAGAAAAAAAAAAAAAGGAAACAAAAGCCCTGATTGTCTACCTCTGTACACGATCCGATTTCATGTGGGATCCCCGTTAACTGCTAAATCTCTTTGTTAAAAAAACGATGCATAGTTAGAAAATATACACTACTTGCCTTCAATCTAGACAAACATTCACGAGCTCAACGTAGCGGAAAAACTAAAGCAAGATGTCGTTATGCATTAATTACATTATTAAAATGGTAAGAGTCTTAGAAGGCAAGATAATTGTGTTTAAAATGTTTATACAAATAGAGTTAATTTAGACAAAATTTGGGCCGTTTTTTTTTTCTTCTTTTTTTAAAAACAAAACATTCTAAAAAAAAATTTCATCATTTTGCACTGAAAGCTTATTTAAAATATACCTTACTAGGAACATTTCTATTTCAGTAAAAAGACTCAAAAGCTGCTTGCATAAATCCCCTCCCCCCCTCAACGATGCTTTTGTGCGACGACCGTTCACGGTTCTTGAAGTGTCCTCTAAACTAAAGAGGCTCTTCTACAATAATTTAAAATCAGTTCAAATGCAAAAACTCTTCTGTACCAAATAGCCCCTGCCCCCTCACCGAGACGCTACACGGCTGCCCCGATCTGACCGCGACGCAGAAGAAAATACTTTTCCCGCTGCTATGTACAATAAAAATAGAAGTAGGATTGAGAGGCATAAAAATGAAAACAAAAAACTGCTATAAATGTCTACAAGTTTTAAAAAACAAAACAAAAAACAATGCATCTCAGCTACAGGACTATACAATGAAGAATTACTATAAGTGAATTTTTTTTTAATGATCCCCTTTTGAGTTCAAATGTTTTATCAGTACGGCTCAGAATACAATATAAGCAGGTTGCTGGGAACCGGTCCCGGCGCACCCAATTTTATGCTTGAAAATGATCGGTTCAGACAACAGGATAAACACGGTTATTCAGTCTCTAAACCTTGAGAGAGAAAAAAAATTATAAATCTGTCAGAGATGATGCAAATAGTTTACAAATCAGATGAGAAACTGTCTTTTCACTGTCACCAGATTTGGCATAAAATAAAATTAAATAAAAAAAAAAAAAAAAGCAAAAACAGTTTGATCTGAATCAAAGAAAAATGCAGAAACACCAACCAGAAACTAATTCATCATAAAAAAAAAAAAAAAAAAAATTCCTGGTCCCAAATGGCACTTTTTAAAAAATCAGATAATGACCTATGATGAAAGAAAAATATTCAAATAATTCAAAATATGTTAACCCTCCTGTTATGTTGCGGGTCAAAAGTGTTTGAGGAATTTTTTTTGGTTTTTGACACTAATGCATAAAAAAAAAAAAAAAAACTCTCCACGCGTCAAAACTGACCCAGGAACATTATTACTGTTCTTCAAGAACAAACATAACAGGAGGGTTAAGTACTTTTGTCCTTTGTAAAGTACCCATCCTGGTCAGTGCACTTTGCTTGGATTGGCTGTTGATGTTTGGTTTAAATTGTTTAGGCATATAAACAGTAAGTGAGCTCCCCAACATTTAGATTCTCTCTTTACAGACCAGGATCCACTCGAGCAAACACAGGAATCAGAAGGAGTACAGAAAAAAAACAGAAAGAAAAAACAACTTGATATATAACGTAACAGCCCATTTTCTTTTAGAAACTATTCTTTTTTTTTTTCTGTGTGCAAATTTGACCATTTTCAGAATTTAGAAAAAAAAAAAAAGTTCTATAGACAAGTAAAAAAAAGAAAGAAAAAAATGTATCTAGAAACCCAAAATTTGCCCTTTTCACTACTAAATGACTTACTTTGGTGGACTAAAGGGGAGAAGTTCAAATGTGAACATATGAGTGAGTGACAAGTTTGTCACCTAGGGAAAAGACAATATGAAACCTTGTGATGGTATTTGGAGCTCACAGAGAGACAGCTAGAGGGGTCGCTGTTTCATTGGCGGGGTCTTTACCCCCAACGCTGTACTTTCAGGCAAAGTACATGGTGCGCAGGGTGTCCTGGTGGATCTGAACAGCCTTGGCCAAGGCCTGGTGGTCCCTCCCATTGCTCTGGCCTGATGTATGACTGCCCTCAGCACTACAAAAAAAAAAAAAGAAGTAAAAAGAGCTTAGGCTCTACAGGTCATTGATGGAAGAAAGAGGGGGAAAAAAAATCTCAGAAATACACACGCGTCCTTACCTGTCGTGCTCTTTGTCCACCAAGTGATAGCGCGCCCGGAAAGCCACCAGATGAGCGTAGTAGGCTGGTGCTGGGATAGACACGGAGCGGGTGCAGCGCACGTACGTATGGCAGAGCTGGTAGGTGAGGACCTGCAGTTCATCTGACGAGAAGTGGTTGTCGTCCCAGAGCACGTGGTAGTGAGACGGTCTGCTAGTTCCCTGGAAGGAAGGATAATGGATGACGGGTGAGGCAGTGCAGGTTTATTTAGATCCAAGGAAGAAAGTTAGAGATGCTCAGAGAAATCGGCTTTTGACTGGAATCGGCTTAATTTCAGCTTGTGGCAGGCCAGTCAGAGGCTCAAAAAAAACCCAAAAAAACAAATCTGACCTTTTCCAATAAAAGCACAACAAGACAGCACTACTGGGTCACCCTGACAGCACAGCGTTTGCAGGCTAATCGCTTGTACAGAAACTCGGATATTTTTTTTTTCCTTGTTTAACTGTATTGATATACATTTTTAAAAATGTTCCAACTTTTTGTTATAGCGGGATAGCAAGGCAAAACCCATTTTAAGTAAAATCTGTTTGAAAACGGCCCAAGATTTCAGATCAGCCAAAAAAATTTGATTATAAAAAGTTGTAGAATGGAAGCCTGGAGCTAAACCCCCACCCCCAAATTAATCATGGATAATCGTAGCACAGTTCATACCTGAATGCCTGCATGACTGCAAAGGTAGAAGTCAAACTCTGATGGGTGGGTGATTTTGGTGTCCACTGTAGTCCCCGCGGGAATGTTGCCACTCTTTCCGACCTGAAAAAGTCCAAGTTATAAACCTTTTCATGCAACAACTACAGGAAGACCAGACAAAAATATGGCAACTTTTAGAGAAACACCATTAAAACAAAAGAGGGGAAGTAAAATGCTAATGCCACCTCGTTAATCAAACAACGGGCCAAGTTAGGAAGCAAACTTGGCCCGTTTGCCAAGTTTGCTTGGCAAAACCAAAACAATTGGTTTTACGAATGCATGACTATATTCTCATGCATTTTCTAAGAAAAAGGAAAACTCCTCTTTTCTAACATGATACTGACCCTTTCGTTTCTATCCACACAGAACAGCCTCGTGTGGTGTCTCTTCTGTACAACCACGAAGGTAATGCCAGGCTGGTAATCCTTTTCTAGTTTGATGCAAGCCTCGCGGATTGCCAGGAGCTCATGCTGAAGGACCTACAGGTAAACAGATTGTAAATTTAACAAATGAGGCCTACTGTGTAACAGCAAAGCATGCATAACACTCGTGTTCTGAGACATCACACACACGTTACCTGGCTAAACTGGCCCTCGGAGATGCCGTCTCGATAGTAGATGATTCTGGTGGGCTTGAAGCGAGTGGACTTGTAGAACTGGATGAGCAGCTCCCGCACCATGTTGGCCAGGTCCTGGATGATGTCCTGACGGTGCTGCTGCACCCGCACTGTGGCGCAGTATCGGCTGGGGTGGGCATCCATGCTGCCGACCACCTAAAAACAACATAGGGCACATTAAACCTTCAAAAGGGAAAAATCCAGAAAAGAAAAGTGGTAGGTAGAGGAGACAAATACTGTTGCAATTATAAACACTACAATTTACACTGAAACCTCATATTTTATGGCAACTAAACTGAGAGCAACCCATATGTAACTTAAACAGGTCATGAATTTAAAAATAGTTTTCAAACATGTTGTATTTAAATGCATTTTTTGCATAATCAACTGATTAATAAAACATTATTATATTAATTTAGCTGTAACTCACGGCAGCAATGGAAGGTTTCTTTCCATCTCCTGCTGGTGGATGAGTCACGTCCGAACCGAGAAAGATCACCGGCTGCTGGAACACCAACGGCCTGCACAGGAATGCACAGAGTGGATGTAAGTTTTCATACAACGATATCATATGCACAGGCAATGCGGAGATGGTGATATCAGCTCCAATAAATCCTTTTTGCTCACTCCCATCTCTCTTGAGCTTCTTCAGGAATCTGTGAGATTGTTATACAGTAGTTTAATCAGTTTATTCAGATGCCCCTTCAGGTTTGTTGCCCTCAACATCACCGAAGATACAATTTATAACAATATTTAATTTCCTTTTGAGATGTATTTTTGAACCAAATCTGCATTTCCCCTGTAAATAATCATAAGCCAACTCAATGCAAAAGTGAAGATAGTCTAAATGTGACCCTTTGACATACTCCAACATCACAAGTCTTGAATTTCCTGTTAAATACTAGTGTAAGCTTCTTCCCAGACCTGCCCTGCGGCAGCAGGATGTTGTTGACTCCACCCAGCTTGACGTTGATCTTCAGACAGAGGTTGGAGAGAGTCTGAGGCGTTGTCTTCTGGACATTCTTCACCTGGACGCATTGCGTGGCCATTCCGAGCACAGTGTCGCCAACTCGCTTTACTTCAGCTGTAAATATGCAACAAGAAGACACAAAATAAGTAAACATTTTAAATGTTAAACACACAGTTTTTCTCCTGATAAATTCACTGAAGTGGTCACCATAAACTGGTGTCTTTCCAGGGAGGATGACCACCACCAGCTGCAGGCCCTGGTAGGTGTACTTGAGGTGCCTGAACATGGGCTCCACGCTGTCTGCCCCCTGGGCGTACTTGCAGAAGCAAGGCTGACCCTGGATGGGCATCCCTGCATCTCGAGAGATCTTCCTCAGCTGGTCAGTGAAAGCTCTGCCAAATGAAGAACGAGTTTATCTTATGCTCAATAAGATTCTTATATACAAGGTGCATATGCAAAAGATCTTAACATTCTGCAAATCTCTCTTACTTGAGCAGAAGTTCAGTGCACTGCCTCTGCGGTGCAAAGCAAGCGATGGCCCACACTTTGATCTCAATGCCAGTGTGGAACTGTTTGTTCCTCATGTCCCACACTCCCTGGATTGGTGTTGCTATTGCTTTGTTCTGAAAATTGTAATTTTTAAAACGCTGGTCAACATTTTTGCACTGCATGTATATATATAAAAACACATCCAGAGTACCGCTGAACGTACCCTGCCGCCATAAAGTATTGAAGGTGCTTGCAAGACGCGGCCGTTCACTTCTGTCATTTCGTCCCTGACCATGACTCCAAATTCACGAACATAAGGGTCAGTGTTGAAGTTGGCACTTCGCATCTGGAATCGAAACAAAATGTTACTTTTTACCATTGAATATTTGTCATGTTTTGACTTTATTATGCTTAATTTAGTGCTCTGATCGGTTTGTTAAAAGCAGAAGGAACATGCACAGATGACATACCAGTTTACTAATTTCATCCTGCCGGTCTGGTGCCGATCTGGCTGTGGCACGGATCATTGTGGAGGTCTGATTGTCGGTCAGCTTTTTGATGCAGCGCTGTCCTGCCACTATGTTACATACCTGAAGAGACCAAGTTTGTAGACAATCAATTAAAAACAAGCAAGACCCTCACTTTTCTTGAATAAAATCCAGAGTGTTCAAGTGTCTTACCTCTAGAGGGAGGTAGGTATGCTTTTGCTCCTGTCCCACTTGTAAACATGGGAGGTGAGGGTAGCGCAGGATGAGTTTGTACTTGTCTTTGAAGTACTGTGCTACTGTGCATTCAATAGTTTGGCCATTCTCCTGCTGCAAGGGGAACCTAAGGCAATAAAGAATAATTCAATCAACACAAAGAGAAGATCAAATCTCCCTGTAGGTTTATCTATCAGATCTTCCTTTTAACGCAATCCATTTTACTACAGGATAATGACGTTTAGATAAGATGTTGCAAGAGCCTTCTTACGTCTGGTGGCTGGCTGGTCTTCTGGTCACATTGCAAACTCTGTATTTTCTCTTCATCTGCCCACAGTGAGTTATCTCGACCTTGAGGCCTACAGGAGGGACGGAAAAATAAATCAAGTTCAAACAAGAAAAGAAGAAACTCCAGGCCAAGTTGAATTGGCTTTGAGATGAATAATTTTAATTTTTTAAGCAAACCAGCTATAGTATTTCCACTCCAAAATTATTTTGGAATAGATTTTTTTGGGTCTAAACAATTTGCCAAGTTTGGTTGTATGTACAACTCTTTAAATCTCTAAGCAACAGCAGGAATGTCTGTAGTGGCTTTTTCAAAATCTCAGTTCATTAAATATTCATACCAACACAAAAAAACTATTTTAAAACATCTTCAAGTTGAATAACATTCTTTTTTCTTTACTAAAAATTTTCCTATATAGAAGTTCATTTTGTTGTCGATCTAAACTGGTGTGAAAAAGGACGTACCTTTGATTTCTTTTGTAAATTTCACTCGCTGAGAGTCTGTCAAAGGCTTCTGCTGCTCCTCGATGCTTTTAAAATCCAGAACTTCACACATGAATTCAATTACAGGCTGAGCCTTGTAGAACGCAGTGGCTGAAACTGCAAACAAAGAAATCACACAAAGGTAAGACGTGCGGAGACAACAAATTTGTATGGATTTTATTTTTGTTTTAATGAATGACACAGGTTACCATCAATGTTGAGCATCATTTTCCAGAGAGATGGTCTGACGGACTGATGGAAACCAAACCACACCTCCCTGCCGCCACCGAGAGGGTTGGAGCATCCCTCTGAAGGAGTGAAGAAAGAGCGACCCACTGGGGTATACCTGCATCGGACAACGGTTAGATGTGAAATCTGAACAACAAAAACAAGCGGCACAGAATCTGACAACTTGAGTATGGCTGGATGCTAAATGCTTTAAGTAATAATTGACTTTAATGAATTTAAAAAAATAACTAACTCCTGACAGAGCCTCAGTCTGTGATTGTTGCACAAAAACAGGTTCAACCTAGTAAAAGTATTATGAAAAGACATTCTGAGTGACAAACCATAAAAAAAAATAATAAAAAACAGAACTGACCTCATGGAAGGTAAATGCCGCATGACCACATCCAAAGCTTGAATAGTTTCAAAGGGAACGCTTGGTAGCCGTCCGGATAGAGCCTCGTGTAGAGCTTGTAGACTAACGCAAGACACCCATTTGATGGCCACTTTAAAGCTGCGGTCTTTACCTTCGCCTGGAATAGTTACTTCAAGCTCCACCTGTGAATTAAAAATGGCAAATTATAAAGTTCAGATTTTTTTTTACTACTTTTTAAAAAGTATAAATAAGGAAACTTCACTCAAGCAGGGATGAGAAGTAAAAGACGTACTTTGTCTCGGCCTATTGGCAAAGGCATGGCAGTGTAGAGGTTCTTTCTTCCATCGTACACCGGCTTTCGATCGCCAAAGATCTGAGTTTTAAAGTGCTGGACCATGTGCTCCACAATTTCCCTGAGGACAACAGGAAATTGAGCACCACAATGCAAAAGATTTAGCCCCACCCACTTATCTGCAGACGAAATAAAGTAAAACATTAAAAAAAATAGACCTACCGATTAACCCTCCTGGGGCATTTCTCAGGCTTGATGTCAATATCATAGTGATAGACCTCCAATCTGGGAATTTCCATTTCAAAAAAGTTGGCCTGGAGCTTGATTGCCCGACCCATGGTGCCAAAGTCTGGCCTCGGTGGCGGTTTGAACACATATTCTGGCAACGGGGAAGGTGGGTCTGCAACAAAACAAAAGAAAGCAACATAAACAGAATATCATTTGAATGCTTTTGGGTTCATTCTTATAAATGTCATCAACACCCATACTTTCAGAATACAATAATTATTAAGACCAATTCAGCTGTCTCAAATCCATTCCTGAACCTTCTTCATCTTTAAAACTCAGAAATGTCCATGTGACTTTTTTGCCAGTAAACTTGCTTGTCCCAATATGATCCACATATGTGACTTCTAATATTTCAGTCTGTCAGAGGAAACCAATCCCTTCCCCACCTTATCTTTGAGTTCCACTCTGACAAACTCCCTTAAAACACCCTGATACATCAAGAATAAGATCTGCTGTTTGAAACATGGGTCTGCTGCCCTTGCAAACCCAAAACTACCCATGATGCAACTCGCGCTACTGGAACTCTTATTAATTTGTTGGGGAGTTGACGTCAAACAGTTACAACAAAAACTGCATGAAGCATGAATGTGTAAAAATAAAGCAATAATGGTTTCATCTGAAATTAAGCACAGTCTCAATTCCATGCACATTACTGTGTATTGCATAAAAGGGCTCTTTCACAGCGCCTGACAAACAGTTGAGATTGTTTTTTTCTAATTTGAGCATAAAAATTCGCACGCACTTCAGCAGAAGGCATTTCATTTACTTTGAGAATAAATTATGTTGCCAGTATCAATACATTACAGCTGAAACCAGTTCAAACCAAAATGTCAGCTTACCAGAGCTCATTGACCCGGAGGAACGGGGGGCCTCTGGAACTTCTGTAGCTACAAGGACAAAAACGACATGTTACGCATATAAAAATTTGCTTACACATAAAAATAAATGTGAAGGCATTTACTCAAATACAATATCAAGTTGATAACTTTAGATATCCTGCTGCAAGACCATGAAAAGTAAAGAGTGCGGCTCATTTGAGCTGTTTATTTTAAGCTGTATTGCCTTCTTATCACTTCCACTGCACAGTCGTTGACAATGATAGGACCCTTATCTGTGAACGAGCAGAATGCATGAACCAAGCTGGTAGCCTAAAATGAATGGCTCCACCCATTTGCCAGAAAAACACAACTTCACTTCAGTTCGTAAGTCTTGGAATGAGCAAAGAGATTTATTCTTAAGAAAAAACAGACTCTGGTTTGCTAACTACATTAACAGGTAAATGTAGGGAGAATTTTGTTTCATTTAAATACAAATAAAAGCATATATCTTGCAATATTTTGAAATAAAGACAGGGTAAAATTCTTAGTATGGTTATTTATTTATTTTTTTTTAGTTGTGTGCTCACTGAGTTTGGTGCCTCCAAAGTCTTCAGAAAATGGAAAGGATCAGAGGATGTTTAATAGTAATAATGGGTGCCAATAAACATGCAACATGTGCCAATCATTTTGTAATAGTTCCAGTCTTAATGTACTAGACTTTTTCCAGTAAAAAAAATAAATAAAAAAAAATCAATATGTGTTTCATAAAGAAAGTAGGACGCTTTGATAACTAATGACTTAGAGAGTATGAGTCAACTGGACCATGGGAATCCAAAGCAATTCCAAACAACATAAAATCATCCAAAATTTATTGAGAGATTTGAATAGTCTTATGAGTATCCGTCTCCACAATCAATTGAAAGTACGGTACTTACTCAGCACCAAGCAGGCCATTAGTAAGCCATTGCATCACGAAGCATGCAATTGCTCACCACTTGATTGTGCTTTGTTTAAAATGTAAATGAAAGGGCTGAATTGACCTGAAGTAGTTTTGCACAACCCCCACCCTCAGTCAGTCAGGAACTAAAAAGGCCCAATGTTCTGGTTTCAGGGCTTATAGTCCCATTCTTTGAAAGTATTTGAGCTGTGCTGCCCACAATCCAAAGAAAAAAAAAAAGAAAAAAAAAAACTTCAAACGATTTGTGCTACCGTTTTAAAATTATACTTTAAAATGAACAATTTATTTAGGTTTCCTGTGCACAAACTGATGGTCTGTCTGTGAACTTAAGCCTTAATTCTATGTATTTCTTGTTTTAACCCTCATTTAATCTCCCATATTTATTGTTGATTCCAAACTCAAAATGAAAAAGTCACCTTTTTTTTGTTTTAAGAATTTGTTACGTTTCAGTTCAAGGTTTCAGGGATACTACTGAAACTTGTAAACAAGTTTTACGACTTTGTCGCAAAACGTACCATCTGTTTAATGAGCACTTTATAATAATAAAAAAAGAAAGACTAAAATCATTACCATATTATATAATTGTGAACTTGGAAGTATAACGTCTGTAAACAACATTGGCAACTTTTTGTTACATTTTGAAGTTGTGCACTACTGGACTTAATGTATGGGTTGGGGATCCGATTAGACAGCGTGGTCGGCCGCTAAACACCGCGTAACGTAAGTACTAGGTGTTTAACGGAAAGATAAAATGATAGTAGGTACCTATTCGCATTTGTTGTTCGTATTCAAAAATTGCAATTAAACTCTTGTAAACACAGAGGCTAGTTTACTGTGAACAAGTTGCTAAAAACGAGGTGCAGCTAAAGCTAATTTAGCTAACGGCTGCTTGTTGCTAACTAAGCTTTTCCCTGAATCTTTTACCTGCTGAGAGACGAGGACCAATGTTCCTCTACAAATAATTACCATTTATCATAAAGTAACAGGCAATTTGCAGCCAGAAATCACCCAGCACCAACACTTTTACGTACATTTTCACCAGCGGCATCACTTAGCCGATGCTAACAGTAGCTGCGGCACTTACCTCCAGCAGAATACATTTTGTCGACTTTTTAAGCGTATCGTGGACGTGCGGATAGTCCACTTTACAGAGGGCAAACTCCACCGAGCCTCATACGAAGCCGAAGCGATGTTTTTACGTCCAACAGCAAGGAGTGATCCACGGCTTAGAAATATGGATATTTAGTTAGCCAAGAGATAAATATTTGGAGTCTCTCATCCTCAACATGACCCCATCCCCCCAGCACACAAACGCAAGCGGAGAGAAGCAAGCAGAGCAAGATAGATCGCTCCAGTCCACTTCCGCTTTTTAACCTCCTGCTTCTTCTTCTTTTCTATTATGGTGGATCGCAAGCAACTTTAACGTGCATACCGCCACCTACTGTACATGAGTGTGTTGCAACACGACTTTACATCTATTAAATTATATATTTTTTAATTTTGTGTTCTGAAGATAAATAAATAATGCTTTCCTTAATCTTTAAATATCCACTATGTTTCCATCATTTCCCAATATTCCTTTAGGACTAAATTTTTTAACTTGTCCTTCCAACCATTCTTCTCAATTTCTCCCTTTCAGGTTCATATGTTTTACAGTTCATCAATACATGTTCTACATTTTCGTTCTCTCCACATCCTTCACATTTATCTTAATTTTTCCTCCCTAGTAAATATAAAATGACATTTATATAGGTATGACCTTCTCTTAATCTGATTATTATTATTTCTTCCCTTTTGTTTCTCTCAGTAATGTTTCTAATTAATACTGACTTTTGTACTTTGTATAATCTGCTGCTGCTCCATATATAAAAGTGCCATAATCTATTGTTGATTTCATGAGAGCCCTATATATGTTTAATGACTGTCTATCTGCACCCCAGTTATTTCCAGCCACAGCCTTTAGTAGATTTATAACTTTCTTACATTTAGTTTCTAAAATTATCTATATGTATATATCTATATGCTTTCCTAATATTTTTCACCACATGTTTTATATTCTTTCCCCTGATCCATATGGCCCCATCATCTGCATACACTGCAAATTTTATATGTTTATCAGTATCAGAAAAAAATATCATTGTATCATGATATTAAATAAAATCGGGCTAATTGGACTACCTTGAGGTATTCCATTTTCCACATTAAATTCTTTTGAATAATCATTCCCAATCTTCACTCTTACTTTTCTATCCGGCAAGAAATTTGCTGTCCAATTATACATCTTCCCACCTATTCCCATCCGATTGATTTTAATAAGTAGTCCTTCTCTCCATAATGAATCCTATGCTTTTTATATATATAAAAATACTACAATCATTATTTCCTTCATTTTTAAATCTTTCTCTAAACTGTAACAAATGGCTGTAAAAACTACAGCATGAAAATACACCAATACAGCACGTAAATACAGTAAAATACAATTTCGCTTAGGGCCCCGTGGAGGCTTGGGCCATAAATTTAGTTTTGGGGCCCTCTAGTTCTGCTAACAGTGGACTGGCTGCAATCAGCAGTCCGATCATTAGATCATTCACACACCTGCTATAAACTTATTGCATCTCTGGCAGTGCTGTTTACATTATGTACCCGTATAATATAGGATACATTTATTGGCAGACTGATTTATCGACCAGTTGATTTCTGGGCGCCGATTTTCTTAATTTTGGGGGATCGTGAACGATCGATACTTACATGCGAAGCCCATCTTATCCCCTAATCTTATCTTCGTCAGCAAAGGTTTAAAAATCAGCCTCTGTCCTCTTCTGCTCTACAGTGAGAGGTTTGACTGACAGACCGGCCCATTTAAGACAAATCAGGCTTTTTAAAGATCGGTAACCGGGATCGGCTAGAAAACTGCAATCGGTGCAGCCCTACACACATATACATTACATTCTTTGATTAAATAAATTTCTCTTAAGCGTTACTGCAAGAGCTAAAAATTTAATTTATACCAGGTGAGTTTTTCTCCCCTGAGGATGTGGACTGGTACCGGTACTGGACTGATTCTGAGCCTTCAAATGATTTTAACAGAAGTTTCACATAACTTAGAAGTTTGTTTTAGCCACAAAATGATTATGTCCAGCAGCAAACAACATATTCCCAAATACAGCATAGAGCAGCTCGTCGATGTAGCAGCCATGTAGCCTGACGTAAAAACATTTTGCTAGACAATGTCGAACATTGAGAAGTTTTAATTATTGTTATCAAACGTTATCAAACACGGCGTTTTGAAGCCAAAAATACCTCAGAAATATAGAGAGCCAAGCAGGAGAATCAACTCATTTAAAGTTTAAAGTCAGTTTCACACAAACACAAAGATGCTAGCATAAATGTCTGACCGTTGAACTGAACCGTTCCAGGTCGCTATCAAGCTAATTTTCTATTAGCAGCTTTACTAATATTTTACATTACATTACATTACCAAAGCACATTAAAACAAACCTTTATCTTGGCTTTTTTCTATTCTTCCTCTTTTCTCCCTCCCTTAAGGATAAGTCCTTTTTTGAGACATTGTTTTGCTTACTTAACTTCTGACCTGAGCTTTTGACGTTTGGCTGCGCTCTGCACCGCACCTCATGTTACCGGCGAAGCGTGCCGTACCTACCGCGGCCCCCAGGGGCCCCCAAGAGCTATTTATTTTTCTTTTTATCAATAAAATAATAATTTCTACATACATTATCAAATATATATTACTATAAAAAACAAATCACTTTATAGTGAAATTGTGTTTTTGATATTATAATGACATAGAAATTATTACAAAAAAAAAAAAAATCAGCTCCCCTGAGGGGGCCCCTTAGTGGCCTTGGGGTCTAAGCAGCTGCTTAGTTTGCTTATGCCTTGGACCGGCCCTGGTCAGATGAACCATTTGTGAACAAAATCCATTTATTCCACGAAACACGGCAACAGTGCTAACAATGACTCCTCCACAGCGGTCAAAAACTTGTATGCCCTTCCGAGTTCAACACCTGTCAACTACCTGTCAGCTCTTGGTTCATACTGGAGCCGACAGCACCATCTAGTGACCAAAAACCAAAAATACACACATTTGGCGCCAATCTTAAGAATGAACTAACTGTAGTTCATGTATCCCAACTGGATATTTTCTGGCATAATATTTTCAAATTGTAGAATCACTGCCATAGTGTCTTTAAATTCCCCGTCTCTTTTACTTTTAATCCTGGTGGCATCTGTTATTTTCCCTCCTTTAGTTTCTTTTTTCACATTCTCCATTGTCATTCCAAGTGGAACTCCAGAAATTACTCCTCTCTGTCTTGCTAAAGATCCTGGAATCTATGTTTTAATTCTTTCCCCCCTCAGGGTTTTCATTTTGATTATCATCTGTTGTTGTGATTCACTGACAGCATGTATTAACACTCTTCTGTTATTCATGATTCTAGCCGTTTTAATTCTCCCTATTTCTTCTGTGCGTGAAGAAATAGAAGAAATATTTCTGCTAAATATACACCCACCACACTGGTGTGCGTGTTACTTCTGCGTTAGTTTGAGTTGCGACACGTTAACATTCATTTATGTACTGAAATGCATTTGCTATTGAGTCTCAAAATTCATATTACCCCTTCTGTATAGACTTATTACTCACAGTCCATACTAAGAAGTACTGTAATATTTCATATGAGCTATTTTTGCAATTTCTAACAGTTGTAATTGTGATGTCTTTGCAATGGCAAACGTTTATGTAGATGGGGGGGACTTATCTTGCTAGAGGACGTCCTCGATTACGTCAAACGCAAGCAGCGCGCTCTGAGCGTGGATTAAAAAAAATGACCACAACAGTGATTCTCAAAGTTTTTACAACTACGTCCAGAAAAAAAAATGCAGTTTTCGACGTACCACAGTACTGTGACTAATCTGCTTGCTAACGTTGTTGTACAACAACGCAACAATAATTGTTTCATTTATGCAAGAGAAAGTAAAGAAAAGATAAACAGCATTTCATGTCTGCTTGAAGAAGACAATTAAGCAAGCTAATCTGCAACAGGACCCCCGAGCCAGCAGAGGGCGTCCAAGAGCGCTTGGATACATGATTTGTAGTTATGTTGGTCTCAGATAATTATGCGCGAACAAGTTTTTTCCTTTGTCTGCGTCAAGTAATTTATTCCAAAAGTTATTCTGAGTGCCACCAGGGATACGAGAACCACAACAATATGATGAGTGTCACATATTTTGCCTAATAAATTAGATTTTATTAGGCAAAATCTAATTTTTCACCATGTTTCACCAATGTTCTTTTTTAATTGGTTTTATTAACACCGAAAGTGAAAGAAGACAGTAATTACAGTAACATGCTAAAGTCCTCAATACAAAAAGAATTTCTAGAATCTTAAAGGGGCATTATTATGTATTTTAGTTCTATAGTTCTATTTTATAGCACAATCAAGTAACTATGTTACATTCAGTTGTTATAAAAATGCTGCACACATTAAATATGACTTAAAAGAAATTTGACTTCATAATTTGACTCATTGAGAGCTCCTTGAAGAAGCTCCTACTTGTTCAGACACTCCTTCAGCAGGTCATCGTAACAATGCTCCTCATTATGCCATTTGCAACTGTTCTAAAGAACTTTGGACTGACTAGTATTTCAGATGATAAGCTAAGTAGAGCAGTTGGGGTAATTAAAGTTGGGGTGATTAAAGTAAGAAATGAATGACCAGCAGAGAGTATCCCATTTTGGAGGAATCTGCCCGTTTCTGTTGAAAGTACACGGATGGCCATAAGGTGGAATATGTACAAATATTATTTCGTACATTTAAAGCTCTTAATAAATTTTGACTAGGCATGACACATTTTAGAATGGTAAATGGTTTTATTCCTTGTTACTGAGTGTGGTATTTGTGTTGACATGTGGATTATGCCTTGACTGTTTTTGACTGCTGCTGGGAACCAGACATCCCCATGTCCAGTTTAGTTTAAGAACTAAACTGGACTAAACAGTTTAGTTTAAGAACTAAACTGGACAATTAGAAGAATAGTTTTAGCTTAGTTTGTTCATTTTAATTCACACACCCCTTTCCCTCTTGGTCTCCTTGTAACCGCTGATGCCTGCCCTCTTTGCTGCTGTAATGGGATACAGTCTGTAGTCCAATTAAGCCAATAAAGTCAATAATCCAACAAGAGGGATATCTAATTTCCCAACTTGTTAGAGCAAATCTGACCTAATTTTACACAGCAGTGAGCGCCACATAAATGAAATCATTCAAATACAGTTCAGCTATAAGGACAAATGTAAACTTAATATCATTCTTTTAAATTTTCTTCTGGTTATAATACAAGACAGCTTACATTGTCAGACTGGTATTATGCTTCATGTCTTCCTTAACAACTTTTTACTAAACGGCACTTCAGGATTTTATGAATATTATTGCTTGGAATTACATTGTATTTGAAGCATATATTTGAATGAATTTTAAATAACTGAACTTGAATTTCACATGTTTGTTTTGTGCGTTGAGAAAAGTTTTGTGTTGATTTACCTCTCTAAATAATGAAGAGAACTGAATTCAATAAATTACAATAAGGCTTAAACTGGCCGTCTTTCTGGCAGACCACCCTTTTATTATAAATAGCCTTAGGAAAGAACTGAAAGACCAAAACAAAACAAACAAAAAACAAATGGCTAGAATTACAAAAAAAATATACAGTTTCAAGTACAATAAATGCTCAAAGAAGCAACATTTAGCAGAATAACCCTAATTTATAGCTACAGATTTTGGCATGCTTCCCACCAGCTGCTGGGTCCAAATACAATTCACGCCAGACTGGAAAGGCTATCATACACGTATGCAGATGTTACAAAGATTCGTCCACATGTGGGCGCTGTTCACCACAAAATCGACTGTCTGGCCTTGGCTTTTGTGTGCCCTGTCACAGAAATAAACCGAATACGCTATAAAAACCGGATTTTTTTTAGTGACCGCTGCTCGGCTTAAAAATCTGTTAATAATAAATGCATTAATGATGCAACGGGCCACTGAGAGATGATGACCTCCTTTATTCACAAACCAGCAAGTAAAAACGAAAATCACAGACAATAGATGTACGTTGTATCCTTTATTTTTATTTATTTATTTTTTTTGATTGAAGGTGTTTTTCTTAATGAAATTATGTCAAATGTAAAAAAAAAAAATCGTTATTTTTTTTATTTATTTATTTTTTAAAAGATAATAAGTGACTACCTTAATTTCACACCTTGAATGATATTATATAAATACGAACATAGCCCCAGTGGTTCCCCCCTTCGCAAGAAAGCTGGCGAAGTGAACTGGGTGTAGCTGTGTCTGTGTGTGCCTTGGCCAATGGAACCAGATCCTCCCTGCAGTGCGTAAGAGCGCGATTCAGGATTTAACCAAGTCTTTGCTGCGCGCCTGGCTGCAGTCTTCACCAGAGCACCGACGGCCTGAGAGCCTCCTGACGCAATGACAGTGTAATCTCCACACCGCTTTGGACCCAGACTATTTATATATATATATTTTTATATTTTTGCTACAAGAACAACAACAACAACAACAACAAACCCCCCGCGCGTTTTCCATACTTCGAACGATGACCGGAGTTTTCGATCGGAGGATCCCGAGTGTGAAGCCCACCGATTTCCAGAGCTCCTTCCAACTCTCCAGCATGCACCATCCGTCTCAGGAATCCCCCACGCTGCCCGAGTCCTCGGCCACGGATTCTGGATACTACAGCCCCGCTGGCGGAGTCCCTCACGGCTACTGTTCTCCCAGCTCGTCGTCGTCGTACGGGAAGCCCCTGAACGCCTATCAATACCAGTACCCCGGTGTGAACGGATCTGCTGGGAATTACACGACAAAATCCTACAGTGATTACAGCTCGTACACGACCCCCGCCTACCACCAGTATGCCGGGACTTACAGCAGAGTTCAAGCCCAACCGAGTCCACAAGGTACGGACGTAAATATATATATATATATATATATATA
>CAEFZY010008028.1:0-15601 GCA_903066815.1 Brachyrhaphis roseni | reverse complement strand
TATATATATATATATATATATATATATATATATTATATAGCAGAAGAAGGATCAGCTGGGTGGATCAAATGGTTGTGTTCACACAACAAGGGAGGGAATGTAATGGTTGAGATAAAGAAGGAAGAGAAATAACAAATACTTAAAAATAACTGTATGTAATAAGCCCAGACAGTGTTTTCTGCAAGACTAATCAGAGTCATTTTGCCGGTTCCCAGGGGTTTGCTTTCATCTCCAATCCTTTCTGCAGAGAATTTGTGCCTCTGACATCACATCCTGTGAGCTTGGTTAAATAAGGGTTGCTGCAGTGATGGCCTGCAGCGTTCTCTGGGAGGACAGCAGCTCATTAACATGATGGAGGAAGCACCAAGCTGCACTGCAAATATCAGGTGTCATCTTCAGTAGATCAAGCCCCAACTCTGGGAAGCCTGCTGGCCGTAACTAAGCCACAGTTCCTGTGATAGGTGGTCCTGCTGGTCATAACTCATACTGGTGTTCTGTGACTATCTGTGATGATGATCCTTCCCCTATCATCCATGAACACGCTAGCAGAGATATGAGTCCTCTTCGTCTCCGAAATGTTTGCTTCAAAAACAAGCTGGTCAGTTCATTTGGTAAGTTTCTTCAACATGCCTGAGGATTAATTCAGTGTTGACGCATCAAAAAGAACTAAACATTATGATCTGTAGATTTCTATCTCATGGGCATCAAAAACCTTGACTGTAATGGTGAGATCGTTTACATTCAAATTAAATATATATTTCTAGAACATAAACACTTGAAATCAGATATTTGCACACACAAATGTATGTGTGTGCAAATATCACACATACCTGTGTGATATTTGCAGGTATGTGCAAATATCACATACCTGCAACATACTAAACATACTAAGACAGGTTTAGTATGTTTTCTAACTAACATACTAAACTTTTGTTTAGGCAATTTAGGAATACCTACATTATTTATATTTTCTAAATAAAAGGCCATAGGATACATCTCCTGCCAGACACACTGCTCCTTGTTCAGCCCGTTTAGTCAGAAACATGAAGACTTATCAATAAGAATTATTCACCGTTCGTCATCCCCCCTCAGTCCCAGTTTCTTTGATGGCGCATTATGCCCATGCATTACCTACAACCCTCTGTCATGTTTCTGGAAAATTGTTTAACCCACCTGCAGAATCATACAATGACCACAGGATGAAAGTAGTGTGTTTATTTACAATATACACAAGGGGAGGAAATGTGCAATTCAGGAGGCGTTGAACGGAAACTGGAAGCAAGAATGTGTTAGAAATGGGAGAGTCACAGGTGAGTTTACCTGAATGTGTTTTTGGATGATCAGTCTTACATTTTGAAGAGAGAGAAGGAGCCTTGTGTGGAGACGTCGGGTTCTGCTGACAGACTGGTTTGATTGTTTGATGAGGTGAGACCAGCTGACGATTGCTTGTAGATTCAGAGGACTCCTTCATCTCCCGCTAGCAGCAAGTTTGAAATATGGCGGCATTTATTTTTCTTCTCTCTTTGATCCCACTTCTGACCATGCCCACCACCAACCAGTGAACAGCAGTATGGTTACGTCACTTTAAAGTACCTGCACGTCTCTGACCAATCCTGCTCCAGAGCAGGGAAGGAAAAAGCAAAAACTGGGTTGGAAAAAATAAAAACAGAAGTGGAAATACTCACAAACCAGGTGGATTGGAGTGGAGCAGGGTCCAGTAGAGCCAGTGGAAAAAGGTTAATAGTCTTTGTAACTCTGTGCTTCCAAGATCAGAAATAAACAAGGGAGGCAACACTTCATTTCTAAACTCCCTAGTTCTGGAACCAAGTGTCTGAAAAGCTGAGATGTACAAAAACTGTTGATTCCTTAAAATCGAGACTAACACAATGATTGATTCATAATTATTGTGCATTAGCACTTTGTTTGCTTCAAATTAGTTATCTTTGTCATTTTATTTATGTTTAATTTCTTTGTATGTTTTATCCATATTTCAGTTTGAATGTCCCTGCATGAAAAAAGGTTTGGCTTGCCCTCATGTAAATAACTGCTTCAATCAGAGCCAGAGCCATCAGAAATAACAGGACGGGTTTGTGACAGTTTGCCAATGTGTTCTTGTACTCTCTAAATTTGAGTTTTAATCCTCATTCCTGTGGGTTCTCTTTTTATTAGTGAAGTAATTCTAGTATGTAAGTATCTACGGATAATTTAATGGAGTTATTTACTGTACTGCATTTTTGAGCAATTTTTTAAACAATATGCTTTAACTGAAACATACAGTATATAACAACTTAAAAAATATATTTTCATAATTTCCACTAAAATTAGAATAAAAGAGACTTTCTTTCTTCTGAAATAAAATCTCAGATAAAAAAGGCATGTGCTCCTGAAATGGAAGCAAACAGTCTCAAAATAACTTTTTGGAATTCTGCCTAACTATGGCTTTTATGACACAGTGAGTAATAATTAGTGCTGACAGTCAAGTGAAAAATGTAATCAGATTAGTCACACTCAAGCGCTGTGATTAATCATCATCATTCACTATGCTTAACGGTGTAAGCTTGAAAAGTAAAAATGCAAGTTTTCAAAATATGTTAAGGAACATTTATTGTCTCAAACAATAAATTTGTTTATTGTTCCAAACATCCCAGTTTTTAAGGTTTTAATATTTTGGAACATTTCAAATAAATTATTTGTTTCAAATGTCAGGGAAAAATGTTGACTATAAACTGAATCCAAATGATTGTATGTTGATGAGTATGTGACTGGCAGGAAATTATCAGCATGTCAGTTGGCATCATTGTTTGTCCTACTTTTTTATTTTTTATTGTCTGTTCAAAATAAATAAATAAAGATAATGTGAATAGTGTTATACAATAGGCAGTTCTGTCTTTTGCAGACTATTTCCATCACTGTTTGAATCCCAGTGAAGTCTATTGTTTTTTTTTTGTTTGTTTGTTTTCGTTTGGCTGGGTTTGTCCTCTGAAGAGCAATAGGGGTTTAGTGTGCTTGCTTTGCCTCTCTAATGTGTCACAAGAACAAGTGTAATAGTTTTTGTTTTTTTTATAGCAAACTGAAACATAGAGATCAGTTCCAGCAGCTTCTTTGGTCCTGCATTTTTCTTCATAAACCATTTTTGAAATCATAGCCAGGAGCAAATTCCATTATTTCAGTTTAATGTGTTGGAAAATGTAAATCTTACCAGGCACAAGTGTTTGTATTTATGAGACTTGACTGAGAGCTCTTTTGTACCCAGTGTACCCTAATGATCTTTACTCTCTGTTGGAAACATGCCGTCCCACAACGACAGTTCTGTAATCAAATTAGGGACACTTGACTGATAAAGCTAATTAGGTCCAGGGACGTTGTCTTCCATCTGTGCTTTACGTCTCATGGACCAGTGAACTAACAGCTTGAGTACTGGCCCCGGCATCTGGATGCTACATGTCCTGATCAATAGTCACCCTGTGTGAGAATGCTAATGATGTCTTTAATTCAGCCAAGCACTGACCCAGACCTGAGTCGTGCCTTTACATGTTTTATGAAAGTGAGGCTCCGAACCCAAAAAGACAGGATTCTGTTTGCTCTAAATAGACCCACACTTTCACTCAATAACAAAGCGTGGAGAGAGCCAGATTCCTACCACTGAGCTAGTTTTGGTTTAGAAGTTTCTTTGAACAAGCTGAGGGTTTGTGCCCTTCTGTATTGTGACGGATTTGCTGTGAAAAGCTTTGAAAACCTTTGTACCTCACACAAAAATAGCAGAAAACACAAAAGAAATGAAGCTTTTAGATTTACGGAGAAGAATCTTTCTTGACTGAGTTCCCCCCACCACTCTGCTCTCTCGTTGGACAGCTGAGGTGATTGTGTAATGAAAAAAATCAACAGTCTGCATGCATTTACTTGATGAGGGCTGAAGTTTTAGAGAGAAGCAGACACAGATTAAGCCAAGGCTGACCCTCTCTTTTCTTTTCTCTCCAACAATCTCTACAGTCCCAACTGACAACTATGATTCAGCCTCTGAGAAGCATGGTCCAGTCATGCAGCATAAGAGGATTGAAGCTCAGATACCACTTTATTAGGCCACTGTGAGTGGAGCAATGTGCTCAATCCCAACAGGATTTGCATGCCACTTGACTGAGGACATATGGGCTTTAACCCAGTGCCGACAAACAGCAAGCAATCTGCTGCTTGTCTTTTTGAATGCATGTGTTCATCTCAGGGACTACGAACACAGACAGCTTTTGAACCCACTCAGTGCATTCCATAGCTGATGCTCAAAAGAGCTATGCTCTTGGAATGGGTCATAGAGCTTACACTAACCTAATTACTCCACGGTAGAGCTGAGCAGGGAGCCACTCCAATTAATGTAAGATTAGGAACACTACTTTTTCTCTCGAGTGGAGAGGGAATTGTTATGAAATGCAGATAATATGGGTAAACATTGTAGAAGTAGTCAAGCATAAAAAGCATTTGTTATCCACCTCTGAGCTTTAAAGAAGCGAGATATGAAAGGGTAGTCGTCTTGCCGAGGACAAAATTTTTGTCTTTATTCCTTGCTTTTTTCTGCTTTGTTAGTAATATCAGAGTTTAACAATGTTAGGGCAAACCGAGTTTAAACTTCAGAGGGAGGAAGTTAACCAATGAACTTTGATTTTAAGCTTCATTTTCCACAGATCTCGTCAATCCATGAATATTCATTAAAAAGCTTGAGAGTGTTTTCCATCCATCCATTTTCTTGACTCCATTGTCCCGAATGGGGTCGGGAGGTGCTGGTGCCTCTCCAGCTACGTTCCGGGCGAGAGGCGGGGTCACCCTGGACAGGTCACCAGTCTGTCGCAGGGCAACACAGAGACAAACAGGACAAACAACCATGCATACACAAACTCACACCTAGTGAGAATTTAGAAAGACCAATTAACCTGACAGTCATGTTTTTGAACTGCGGTTGGAAGCCGGAGTACCCGGAGAGAACCCACACAGCCGTTACCCAGAACATGTAGAGGGCAGAATACAATTTATTACATTTCCAAAAACGAAGAGGAGTCTGGAATAACACTTGAAATGGATCATGGCCTGCAGCCCACCTCATGTCCACCATGAAACTGATGGTGGGAACTATGATGAAAAGTTCCAAAAAGAAAATTTGAAAAGTCAGCAGGATGGTAACTGGTAGTAAACATCCCATTTTTTGTCATAACGACTCTTATTGATAGTCAACTCGAGGCCTGTAGCGGTTAATTAGGGAAATAATTAAACAGAAGTGAATAAAGAAAACCATACTTAGATATTCCCTTTGTCATGAATGCTGCTTTAACCTGAACAATGTAATATATTATGTGGTAGTAATCTAACTAACAGGTTAAGGACTCCGTGCTAACGAGTCACGTTAGCTGATAGCTCAAGACTGATGGCTAAGTGTCAAGTAAACACAACTCAGTCTGATTAAAGTAACAATGCTAAACACAGAATCATTTCCAGATCAATAAATTAAGGCAGCTATGGTAGATTTTATGCATGTAGATTCAAATGGTAGCTCTATGGCATCATGAAAACAGACTGCAGTAACTGCTGTATTTACATTTAAGCATCATTTTATGTTTAAGCATTTTCCTGAAGGCATATTTTCACAAGCCGGTATTGTTTAAGTCATTACTCTCCCATTTTGGTACTTGCAAAATGTGTTTGACACAGCGATCACACTCACATCCAACCAGAGTTTGTGTCCCACATCATTTTTCCTCTTGGGCTTCATTGTTTATTTATCTGTTGTTTCCCTCTAATAACCTTACAGACTTGATGCAGGACTCATTAGAGAATTTTCTTACCTACCGTCTTTGCTTCAGTGTTGGTTTAAGTCATGTTTTGAGAGAAGTTTTTGACCCACATGCAGAAAACACACTGGCAGCGGGAGAGCAGTTAACGATGATTTATTTGCAGGGAATCGGATGAGCTAGGAAGGTTAGGGGGCAATCGGGAGTTCAGGATCAGCAAGAAGATGGATAAAGTTAGACAGAGGCTGTGACGTGATTGTTTGAGATCTGGAAGGGCGAGCTGCAGGGTTTACTTGATCCAGGGAGGATGTGGAAACTTAAGGGGGACACTTGGTGCCGGGTGTGTCCATAGAGGATTGGGTGAGCTGGGCAGGGAGGGCGGGCTGGCTGTGAGGCTTGAAGATTGACTTGGAGCAGCGATCGGGAAGAATCGCTGCTCCAAGCCTTGAGTAAAGGCTTGATTGCAGGAGTCATGATCCAACTATGTGGAACCATTGAACCATTGAGTGACTGCTCCACAGCTTCTTATAACTCCAGCCAGCCAATTGCAGGTGCTCTGGGGTTTATCTGTGCTACCCATGAATCCATCCTAGCTTGTGGTAATGTTCATGCGAACATTGATGCTAAGTCGCATACTGTTTACTCAGCGGATTTCTTATAATTACATTCTACCTGAGGAAGTATTGTTTCATGTGTTTAATTTCCTCGAAGATCATTATCATTATTTAACTTATTTTATACCTGGCAATCCTTAAGCTGTTGTATTACTTCATGTTTTAAGTTTACATGACAGGCAGCTTGTAACTATAAATGGCTTTAGTTTGCCGTCTATAATGTCGTTACTACTGTAAACACGTCATTGTTTGGTGGTTAATCAGGACAAAATATGTTGTTTTATGGGCTATTCTGTCCCTATACTTTAAAATATTATTTAAAGTATTTTTCTACTAAACTTTGCTAAATAGATGCTGGTAGCAATACTATGTGGGATTGAAGCTGTGTAATAGCATTGTAATATTAGTGTATATTAATCATATCCTATCAGATCATGTGCACAGTGACCTGGGCAGTTTGGTGGACACATTGTGGCTGTGCTGCATTTGATAAAGTCTGTCATACAACAGATTAATGTGCAAAAAAGAGTTGCGATGATCTGTATTTGTAGATGTCAGTGTTTAATTTAATTTCAGTAAAATCTGTTTCTCCTGTCTGATACTGTTTTACTCTTACAAACACCTTTGTAATTAAAATATTTTAAAAAGGTAGGATGTTCTAATAAAAGGATTAGTGCATGTATTTATAGCTTTTCATTTTAAACGGGCGGGATATTCTGATGAAGAAAGTGATCTTCTTGTGGTTTCGTCATGTATATAAATTGTCCCAATGTCTCAGGTAATGCATTGAGTTCCACTACCTCTGCCATAATAACAGTTTGTTTGTCGGGGTTTGTTCTACTTCTTCAAGGGGACGTCATGTCAAGTATGTACACCACCTTCCCTGTGTAATAGTTTCATGTGCATGTATATAACTTTTCTTTTGCTTCAGGAACTGAAGTGGGAAGTGAAGCTCATGAGGAAATCATCACTTTGCTGTTCATTAAAAAAACCCAATAAGCAGAGGATGTGGGTCATATTCTTAGTTTGTAGATTTACAAAAAGCTGCCAACATTTCCTAACCTAACATGTTCAGTGACTGGTAGGGGTTGAATGCTTTGCTTGAACACCATCAGCCTTCCTGTTATCTGCTGAAATAACCTCAAACCCATATCAACATACAGGTTTGTTGGACTTTCCTTTGACTTTATGTCTGACATCTTACTGATTGTCTAATTTGGAATTGTCTTCATTTAGTGACAGCATCCTCTCTGAAGACGTGATCCCGCTAAGAATGATGAATTTCTGATCTGATGGTCACCAGTTGGGACCAGTCAAAATTAAAACTGACTGATACAAAATACCTTTTGAAATAGTTTTATATTTATATAAAATTTATTTTATATTCCAACAATAAGTTTCTTTTTAAAGCAGCTTTCCAGTATCTGTTAAAAATAATAATACAATAACTTTGTGATGCAATCACTTGCTTGAACAATTTTCTGGTTGATTATAAAATATACTTTTTTGTTTACCATTACTCTCTGTGAGTTTGGATGGTCTCTTTATTGCAAACTGCTTCCACTGTGCCAGATGAAACATCTTGAGGAACTAAAATACATTTTAATGTTAATTTACCAGTAGTGCTGAATTTCTTTATTGCTAGTTTATCTTATATTTGGAGTATTTTTCATGATTTAAGACTTAAAAGTAAAGATTCTGGGTTTCATGTTCACAAAGCCGTTTGCTGATGAATCTAACTTACAGTGAGAGATCTTTTTTAGAGAGGAGTGATGTGAGGAGAAGTTCTTTTATCAGACAAACCTTTTTCTGCTCAATGATTAATTGAAATTATAGTTTGTACTTCCAGTATAAATCAGTAAATACCAGTAGCTCATTAATCAGGCAATGATTGTAAGAGACACTTTAATAGATTGGCTGCTTAAGGTAATAACTCAAATTGTTTCATTAACTTTAAAAAAAAATGTTGATTGTGGTGTGGAGATCTCAGATATATTTCAAATCTGATGAAAAGCAGATAAGAAAGTCAAGTAAGGATGCAATCAAGAATATATTTCTCAAATGTAAAAATAAAGCTTTAAAATAAAAATAAATAAATAAATTGTCATTTTATCAACTTTTGTACTTTCAGCTATATGTACACCAGTGATGTTAACAACATTTCTTTAAAGTCATGCACAAAAAATACTTCCAATTATTTTTAAGATTTTTTAAACTTTAAAAAGGGTCAATGTGACCCGCAACATAACACGAGGGTTAATCCAGGGAGGATTGGTGAGCTGATGCGTCACAGCACATATATAGTGGTTGCATAGAGGCAAAATCCGCAGCTGAAGGTTTCCATGAAAAGTTATTAAGTCTGAGCTGTAAATGGTCACAAGTTTAGATATGCAAAAGCCACTTTTGTCCAGATAACAAGAGTATTTCATACATATTCTTTCTTTTTTATATATTGTAACTTTGTTGACCTTAAGTCTTTAAAAAAATAGTCAGGACATAGACAAGTGTTCCTAGTTCTTTTCAGAAGTTCATTTCAGAAGCTGAAAACACCAAGGTGAAGGAATCAGTTGTTGCAAAAGTAATTTAAATATGTTTAAAATTGTTTTCATTGAACAATAGAACTAGTTACTGAGAGACAAATCTGATTGTGAATGCAGCTATTCGCCTCTCTGGTGTGTGAAAGCTATTAATTTTACTGTACAGTCCCTGAAAAGGAAAGTGATGCAATGCCTCACAGTGAGGTTTGCAACAGTTGGCCATGAGGAGATTCCTCATTTATAACATACAAAAGCTTTTAATGTTTCTGATAGTGTCTGACCTCTGAAAAGGTCAGACTGTGTCAGTTTAGATTTACCTCACACAAAGCAGTTTACAGCAGGAGCAAATACATACAAACATGCATGCACGCACACACGCATACACACCCCTTCTGACATATGCCTCTGAAGATGCATGGTCACACACACCAGACCTGAACTGTCAAAATCCTTTCAGATCATCCACCTACCACCAAACCTGTGCTCACAATCACACATACACAGCACCATTAAAGGTTTATCTCTTTCTTTCTTGCTGTGTGTAGGCGCGTGTGCATGTGTGTGTAAGATAGGTACAGTCTGTCAGCTTAGGCACAAAGTGCTCTGGCGTCTCCCAGCTGTGCTCACTGGGCTTTGTGTTCCTGCTGTCCCCTTTGACACCCTCCTGTCTCTCTGCTGTCTCCGTCCCTCCTCAGCCTTTTACCTGTGGATAGAGATATCACATCCCATCATGTCTGCTCAGCCATGCACTTGTGCTGAGACTTCAAACCACCTTGGATATAACAGATGCAGCACATTGCATTGACTCATTCCTGCTTATAAGTAACGTTTCACTATATTAGTTGAAAAGAAGTAATTTTTAAAATGTCTAAATGTTATGGAAGGACATTGTGAAAGTTTTCCTCTTGTCATGCAGAAGTCAACAAACTCCTTAAGTCCATCCAGTATTCTTTATAGCATTGTGATACTTTGACAGTTATCTTTCTGTTCTTTTTTTAAAAATTTCTTAGGGACTAGTGGCCTTTATTTGAAGAAAGAGCAAGAGAGAAGGGAGAGAGACATGGGGAAGCAAACCAAGTTCAGGAGGTGAGTTGGGTTTCAAACTTGGAATGGCTGCATCAAGGTCTGTACCCTCCCGTGCTAACCACTCCCCATGCAATGCCCTTTTTCATTGAAAAGCTTTTTCTTTAACTTTGCATTTGATTCACTTTACATTGTGTTTGGAAAAAGCACAGCAAAATCTTGATGAAGGATGACTACATTACTCAAGCTGGAATAGAGAACCTCCCTGAAGGAAGGCCAACTCGGTGACAATAGTTGGTTCCCTATTAGGACTCATCAGAGCGGCAGGATTTAAGAAGCTGCCTGGCAACCATTCATTTCTTGAGTGTGTTTTCACACTTGATAGTTTGGTAGGCTCTGTTTGAAATGTAGACCAAAACTGTGATACATGTTCAATTTTCAGCTTCACTTTCATTCTGCACTGTCAAGTGAGGTAAACCTGCTCACCTATTTACTAGTGGCAGCATTGCACCAAAAACCACTGAAGGAAATAACACAAAAACCTGTGAAGATACTGAGCATAACTTCCTTTTTATAAAATGTAAACAATAATGGAGTGGTGTCAGATTTTAGTAGTTGTAGAATTTTTCTTTTGTCTTTGGTAAAACACTACTTTTTTACCAAGCAGTAGCACAGGAGTTCTTAACTAAATGAGTCTAAATCATCCTAGCATAAATTATGGGGCATAGGAGTGAATGTGTTTTTGTTATCCTTTTCAAATAGGTAAGAAAATTTCTATCATGCATTCAGAAAATGAAACAAATTACCCAGTTCAAGGATATGATGATGTATGTATATAGACAGAGTACAAGGACCTCTGCAGGGTTCAGAAAGAAAGAGAGATAAACTCCCAGGGTAGTAAGAGAAGGGTAAGTGGCATAGGAGTTGAGGGAGGGGACATCAGAGCCGGGGTGTGATCCACACTGACAGTCCCTGCCTATGTCTTCAGGCAAGGCCACGATGCCAAAAACACCCAGGCTGCTTCACTGACATCTTGAAACGGTAGGCGAGACATCGCACTAATGACTTAGAGTGGGAGTAGGTGTGCGTGCGTGTGGGGGTACGCGTGTGTGTCTGTGTCTTTGTTTCTCAAGAACGAAAGGCTGGAACCAGCAGAGAATTTGCTTGTTTGAGGTAAAGTTAAAGTTGTTCTGATGCCTAATATTGAGTTTTTATATTTATTTACAATTTGTTTCCCTAAATACATAAAGTGTTTCCATTTCATTCAAGTAAATATATCTGCTGAACTTATCTTAATTTCTATAGTTTTTTTCTCAATATTTTCATTGCTCACATATTTAGGGGTTCACTTTTAACATGTTAACTGTTGCTGCAAAAATAATGGAACAAGTTGCATTTTTTTTTTTTTTTTCAATCAGCTCAAGCCTACCTATGCTACTAACTGTACAATGCTAAAAGTCAAGTGAATGTACAAGTTTAAGTCACCAACCAGAGATGTGATGAAAACAAGCTAAATGATTTCAGCTGCCAGCTTTATATCTAAGGCAGCAGCTGAGTGAGACTGTTTTGCTGCTCAGGGTCCCATGCTGGTGTGACTCTTGAAATTACACCTGACAGGCTGATGAATGAGTAATCATTCATGAGCAGGGGCGCTGCCAGGAATCTTGGCCCCCCTGACAAAAAATTTAATCTCCCCCTTTCCCCCATGCAGCTGCTGTTACAATTTCTTGAGTCTATCTGACCCATCAAAAGCGTCACAATTTTAAAGGCTTGCAACTGTCTTGCTTTCTTTGGTCCAATACTGATGTTAGCACAATATTTACTGCTCATGAATTTTACATGCTTCAGTCCACATACAGTATGCAAGTAGGTTGCTTACATTTTTTCTATTAGTTTTAGATACTGAAATGTCTCTCCCCATGAGCAACAGTCACAGGCAACATGCAAAATATACATGAAGTAATCCAGACTTCTCAAAAAAATGCTATGTAGTTGCATTTTATTCAAGCTGCAGTATATAACTTTAATAAAAAATATGTTTTCTCCATATTTGTTAAAGCTGTCACCATGTCATGACAGTTTGTTATGAGACAGATAATCTGTGATGACACTCAATCTCCTTCACCTGCTCCCTGAGCTGCTATTACTGGTTAAAGTAATGCAACGTTCCAACCAAAACAACCAATCAGAACCCGGAAGAGGGTCTTAGCGCTGTCAATCAACTTCATTCACTCACTGCTAAATGTGCTAATGGTGGAGAAACAACTTATTTTTATCACTAGCTACAGCATAGCACAGAACAAAGGAAGGGAGGGAGCAGCCACATGAGATTGTGATTGACAGCACTAAAACTCTCCTGCCTCTGATTGGTTGTTTGTAGTACTTTGAGAAAGCAGATGAAATAGATTTTTCTCAGATTATCCCTCATACCATACTGTCACGACATAATGACAGTTTTAACAAATATGTGAAAAAAAAAATATATATATATATAAAAGTTACATACTGCAGCTTTAATTTCACTTAGGAGAGGACGGGTCAGGAAGGACGTGGGTTAGAGCTGCTGCTGACTGACTCATCTGTTGTTAAGTGGTAAAAGGTACAGGTACAAGTTAAGTATATAAATATCTTGGTAATTTTTTTCCTTAATTCATTAGATGCTAGTGAAAAGGAGACAAACAATAGTAGTCTGTAGCTAAGCTAACTATTGTTAAGAAAGACTTTAAACTTTCGTGAACCCAACAAAACCTCTCTCCCCAGGGTGAAGTGATACTGGGTCACAAAAATGCCAGTTTTATGACCTCCTGTTCCTGCCTGATAACACAGAGGCAGTTCAGGGAGAGTTCACTTAACTCATTAACACATAGTTGTTCTAAATGAGAATGTTCAATATACCTTTTACACATATAATAGAATGAACTATATGAAACACTAAAATAATAATTTTCCTCAACACTATGCTAAATGGTTGATAATCTCACGCAGTTTACCCAACTCTCGGAGATAAACTGGGTTATAAATTGACACTCTTGCGTTTTTCTCTCTCTCCCTCTCTCTATGTTTTTTTTTTTTGAAAACCTGACTTTATTATTTTTCTTAGCAGCATAGTAACAGCCACAGTCGTTCTTGTCTTGTACTGACTGCTGCTGAACACCGTCACCGTCACCGTCAAGCTCCAAGCAGGAATGAACCATTTCATGCAGATCCAGTGGGTTCAGGGTAAATATGGATGTGTGTTTTTGGGTCTGGGAGGGGTAACATTAAATTTTTACTACTAAAAACAATCTTCAAAAATACAATATAATTAATTTTGTAATTGACAGGGCCCCGATTTTGTATTTTCTATTTCTATGAACAAAAAATAAATAAATAAATTGTGGAGGGTCCCCTGTTGGTCAGGGGCCCTTAGAATTGTCATAACTTTCCCCCCCTATACGGCGCCCTTGTTCATGAGAGAACTTTCTTAGCTTCAAAGTATCATAATTCACTATTTGGAAGAACCCACAAGGCAAGCTGTCTCATGAGGCATTTTAATATAAGTCCAGAACTGAATATGCATCTTGACCTTTGAATATTGCATAAAAGTGCAATATTCATTTTATAGAGATTCACTACACAAAGTAAACAATATTTCAAGGTTTTATTTTTGGATTTTACATGATTATGTCTTACAGAAAAGAAAAAAAAAACATTTAAAAAAATGTGAATATCACATTAGACCAATCAAAATTGAGTGCTTTAGTTACATATCTCAAACTTCTGAAACGTTTGTACATTTCTATGCAGTCAATACTTGGTTTGGGTCCTCTTGCATAAATTACTGCATCGATGCTCCGTTTCATGGAGGCGACCAGCCTGTGATTCTGTGTAGGTGTAATGGAAGTCCAGCTTGCTTTGACAGTGACCTTCAGGTCATCTGCCTTGATGGGTCTGGAGTCTCTCATCTTCCCAGAGGATTTCTATGGGGTTAAAGGTCAGGGGAGTTTGCTGGCCAATCAGAAACAGGAACACCATGGTTACTGCAGCACCTTTTGGAACCTCTGGCAGTGTGGGCTGGTACCAAGTCCTGCTGGAAAATCAAAGCAGCATCTCCATCCAGCTGGTCGGCAGAGGAAGCATGAAGTGTCTAGAATTTGCTGCTAGAAGC
Organism: Brachyrhaphis roseni; assembly: GCA_903066815.1. Classification (NCBI taxonomy): domain Eukaryota; kingdom Metazoa; phylum Chordata; class Actinopteri; order Cyprinodontiformes; family Poeciliidae; genus Brachyrhaphis; species Brachyrhaphis roseni. Next base: position 1,509 of record CAEFZY010008028.1, on the reverse strand, counting down.
TGCATTGACTGTGGACTTCAGAAAACCCAGTGGACCAGAACCAGCAGATGACATGGTGACCTAAACCATCACTGACTGGAAACTCCACACTGGTCTTCCTGTTCTTCTCCACTCTTCCTCCTGATCCTGGAACCTTGATATAAAGACTTTATTTTTATCTGATAACAGAACTGTGGACCAAAAAAGTTTCCTCCTCAGCCAGTAAAACACCTTTGATGTTGTCTCTGATCCAGCAGTGCTTTGACATGGGAATGCCACATTTGTATCCCATGTCTAGTATATTTGTCTGTGTGTGGCTCTTCTGAAATGGATTTCACTTGATTATCCTCTCAAGGCTGAAGTTCAAGTGAACTTGACCTTTGTGTCTTCCTGTCCTTGTGAAGGATGTCTGACTATCTTCTGGATGTCTGTCCACTCAGCAGTCTTCCCATTGTGTAACAGACTGAGCCAGAGTGAGAGAGTGTTTAAAGGTCCATGTTTAAAGATGACCAGGTTGGTGAGCTCTATGTGACAGTAGTCACTAACTTTAAGATGTTTTCCTCCAAGAGGTGTTTGGACTCCCTAGTTGGTGGGATTTCCATAATACTGTTAGCTTCTTAGTTCTTGCTACGGATTTCATTAAGCTAAACTTTTTTCAGCACTTTCTAAATAAATTAATTCATATTGAAAAAACATGATGGAGAGTATGTAAAAATATAGATCACTGCAGAGACGGATTTATTTCACCTCATGACTTTTTAAATGATAAACAAATAAATTTTTGATGTAGACTCCCTGAAGAATTGATCTGGCTAATAAGATCACAATTAGACAGCTCTAAGTAGGGGCATTCACACCTGACAGTTAGCTGAGTCCTGACTGATCACAGTTAATTTACCAGAAACAAGCAGATAAACATGTTGCCACAGTCAGCTGTCATACTGGTGACCCTCAGGCCAACAGCAGGTCGACAGGAGTCTGAAAACAGACTCAAAGTCTTGCCTTTTGGCTGAACTGCCTTTTGGCCAAATTTTTCAGGCTTAAATTTGTTCTGATTCATTTAAGCTGCAGCTACGCCATTAATTATTGAGTTATTTATCCACATTTCTAAAACCTAAAAACCTAATCATGTAGTTTATTAGATTTAGTACTTGAGAAGCAAAGCAGTAAACAAGTTTTGTCAAAGCTCGGTGTTGGTTACCTCAGCTATAGCAAAACCCCTAAAAGATTCTAACACACTGCGGTGGACTTCAAAGATAACGGCAGAAAGACATGATCACAGGTTTTCATCCCCTCTGATATTAAGTGCCTAATAGCTAAGAATGCTTCCCCAGATCAGGAAGGATAGAACAGCAGACCGCAGGCTATCTAACATCATTTAAGAAGTCTATAGAGCTTTGGAGCAGACGTCACTTCCTGTGACGTTTACGTCGCTCGGCGCCATGTTGTTTGGCCACAGACCAAAACAAACTTTTTCCGGTGTTTTCATTGTGTTACCGACCGCAGTGAAGTTGTTTTCAAGTTGGATAT
>CAEFZY010008021.1:0-38344 GCA_903066815.1 Brachyrhaphis roseni | reverse complement strand
TATATATATATATATATAAACTGATAAAGTTAGAAATGTCAGCTGTAATTGCAGCAAAAAGGTGGTTATACAAATGCATGGCACAAATTTTGGATTTTTCTTTTGTGCAAATAATAAAAATAAAAATGCTAAGCAGGCATCAATTCCAGCTGCATAAGCAGCTGTAATTGATTTGTGCTGGTCTAACCAAACCCCACTGACATCTGTGGTTGGTACTTGTATTAAACTAAACCTGTTTCAGGGAAATAACATATGGCTGACCCACCTACCGAATACCCAAAAATTTAATTTATTTTACTAAAGGAAAGTCACGAAACCTACACTCACATGGACTAACACACACTCGTAGCTGGGTTAGCTCCAAGAGCAGAGGATGGGTAGCTGTGGTATTAAGTGAGACTCCAAATCTTCTTCAAACTGAAGTTGCTAGCCAACCGATGGAGAATCGATTTCGAGGAACCATGAATCAATCCTTCGGGAAGCACTGGGCTGTATGATATTGAAAAGTGCACACTGTAGTTGTCTTTCTTTCTCTTGTCTTGCCTAGCAGTGCTTGGTTCAGTGATAAATTCACTGTATTATACGTAGTAAAGCATGCATTTATAACTGGAGTAGCAGCAGCCAAGTGGAGTACCAGCAGCCCAGTGGAGTACTATTTCTATCAGAGTTGTTCTTCTTTAACGTAATATTTTCAAATGTTTCACAACAAATTCTCATGTTTAAAGATTTTTATCTGAAAAAGATTACATAGCTATTATACTTTTTGTAGCTAAACATGTGTAAGTAGGGAATTTAGGCTGTTGCAGGCCATTTCCCTTTTGCCCAGCAGTAATCAGTCAACCAACAAAAAAGTCATTTTGCATTTGCAACAGCTCAGAACCTTGCCATTGTTCTGTTGTGTGCAGAGTGCCCTCTTGACACCCCACATCCGGAGGTCTTTGTGAATCCAAGAAGATCCAATTTGACTGAGGGAAATGCAAATGCATTCTACAAGCTAAAGTCTGCTCAGACATGCGAGGGATTGAAGGCTTGCACGTCGTGTGTTGCTTCAGTCAAAAGACACACCAAGCAGAAACCAGACGCGTTTTCACATAGCCGTACCATTTTTCCACCTGCCGTCATCCCCACCCCACCAACAAGGGGGGTATTTTCCTCCACACCTTTCCCCTGGAGTGGTGGTAACAGTGAATGAGGAGGCATGACTGCCTCTGACAATACACAGGAGAGGGAAGCCTCCTTCATGCCTCATTGACTTTGTTTTCTCTAGCTAATTTTTCCTTTCTCCTCGCTGCCCGCCTCCTGTCCCTCAAAAGCGAACGCGTGCACACCGTACACGGACAAACACACATTCCTTTTATCTTCTGCCCTCCTCTTTCCACGCCTCAGTGTTTTTGATGGTGATTTTGACACACAGGCTGTCATGCAGCAGTTCTCTTGGAGGTGGCGATTAACAGAGCTGTCGCCATATGGAGTGAGATCAGCCGTCAAAACCCAACATAATTGGCTCAGTGAGGAAAAATACTTACATAACCAGCCTGCAAATAGGGGAGGGAGAACGCAGTAGAGGCGGACACTTTGGTTTTTGCAGCTGCCACTATCAAATGCCCATTAAAACACTTGCAAGTGATTTATTAATAAGAAACAAAATGCATCATAAAACCCAAAGGAAGACGAGAAACATAAACCGTTCTGTTTATCGGAGTACATGCCCCCCTAGCAACAAAGAAAACCAATGCAACATGGCTGCAACATCAGCCAGTTATGTTTGGTGATAACCTACACAAAAGGACAAGATAGAACTATTTATCAAATTAATGCAGAAAAACTCACATTTGATGAAGCCATTGTCATGTCTACACCTAATATTGAAATGGACTTGAAGTCTGAGCCAAGGGTTTACATTGCTGAAGGCCTAATTATATGGATTGGCTGCAGTAGAGCATAGCCTATCAGCTCTAGGGAGAAATTAATTCTGGTACAGGGGAAGAGAGAGAGGTGCACAGGCTGCAGACTGCTTCACTGCTGTGAATTGATGGCTGCAGAGGCTCTTGTGTGCGCGCGCGCGCAGGGTTCTGCTTCAGTTAAAGCTACACACAACTTTACTGTAGGGTGTATTCTTTGTGATTTAGAAACTATGTCTAGCTCTGACAGATACGCGTTGAATTACAACAACAGCCATAAGCAAGATGTAAATGACGTTCCGTTGATTCACCGCCACGTTCTGGCACCCTCTGTGTGCTGTGTGATTTTTCTAGCTGAACTGTGTACATACACCACATTAGCACTGTTCATTTCCGAGTCAGCTGGTGGTCAAATTAATGCATATGAGCTCAAAGTACGCAGTGATTGTTGCCTGAGAGAAGCAGTGTAAGGCTGCAAGCTTGTTTAAGAAGGATTTAGTTTTATAGTAGTAAACTAGCCACAAATAGCAATAATTAAAGTCCCTAGGCTTTGCGAAAAGAAAATGGAAGTTTTTTGGGGTTTTTTCACTTCAAGTAGGCATTGGGTAAGAGAACATACTACGTAATAATTAAATAATGTCGACTTCAAATATAGCAAAAAAGTAGATGGTGTAAAATGTTTATGTTCCATGAAAAACTAAAACGCCTTAATAGCAGGACAGATTATAGCTAGCAATTAATACAATTTGGCATTTAAGTCACAAAAGCAAGTAAAATAATCAAAAATTAAATCATTGTCAGATTTTGCATTTTATGGTAATTCATATACAGAATGTAACCTAGTTAAGAATAAATTGGCTGGTTTAGTACAGGCTGGAAATGGAAGGATATTGGGGCAAATTGATTTGTTGTACGTTTTCTTCTTGGTATTCAGTTCTTTTCTTTTAGATCCTTGTCTTTTTTTATTTTGCCTTATGAATAGTTTACTTTCCCTTCGTGCTACTTTTTAATTAATCAGTATGAGACTTGTCACACCTGCATTTCAAGAAAAAAAGTGTTTAAGCCTTGAGGGTAAAAACAGATTGATGTTTAAAAAATGGAATGTGACTCAAAAGTCTAAAAGATACCTGCATATATTGTTTTTCCGCTGTCTGGTATTTCTGTTTAATTATTTACTTTTTTTGGCACTCCGCCATGTGTAATGTCTATTTCCAGCATAACGATTTAATGTAAGGACATTTATGCAATGTGGTGGTTTTGTTTGTACTGATTGGACATCCACCTGTTTTCCATTAAAGATAATTGGTCTAGAATAATTTTTCATCAGGCCTTATCTTTTAGCGCATTCATAATTGTTTATCAGCTATAATGTCTATGGACCAAGATGGATGGGATAATCTGTTAACACATAATATATACAAATTTATTGTGTTTTGAAATGTATATATTTTCAAGCTCGACCTGTAGCTTTTTTTTTTAATTAACTTGACCTGTGAGTGGTGATGCAGAAGACTATAAACACAGGAATCAGCAGGCAGTGTGAGTTGAAAACATGATGTGCAGTGTTTGAAGCTCTTAGTTACCTTTATTCCACTCTTCTTGCCTGTTGTAAACTGTAATGGTTGTAGGCCTCAGGTGGTTGCCATGCCGCAGAATATGTTCTGACCAGCTAAGCTCCCTGATTGTATAGCCTGGTGGAACAGGCTATACTCAGACGATCTGCTGAGTACTTTTACACTAAATCAAAATGTGCAACAATATCTGTGATTTGGACACGTGTAGCAAAGACTCTTGAGACTGGTGCCAGAAAATGCCGTGCAGAGTCCTAGAACGTTGCTTAAAGTAGGTGTTCTAGATTAACTGGGGGCTAAATTAACTGATTGAAACCTATGCGCATTGCAGATGTTTCTAAATTGTAGGTGGCTGTGTTGATGCCTGTTGAAAAATGCTACTTGTGTGACAAAACCGTTTGCAAAACTTTACTATAAATCCCATTTGAAGCAAATATGTTTAATGTTGCATGTGAAAAATATGTTTCAAAACAAGTTTCAACAGAGCAGCATTCAGTGCGCTTTGAAAACACTGCATTTGAGCAAAACCAGATCAATGAGTAACACAATCCCGTTCACATTCAGGTTGACCAGAATAAATTAATTTCATGTCATGAACACCTAAGTGAAAGGTTTCTGCTTTTTGTAACCAGTAATGTGAGTTGCTTAGCACTTCTAGCCTAGTGTGTGTTTTTGGCTCAGATCCTGCAATGCAACCACACTGTTTCTGAACTTTTTTAAAAATTTTTTTTGCGACACTACCCACAGGAATTGTCACTAAACAATGAGGATGGTGTCATCATATTTAATAAAATTTAAATCACATCCCTGATGGTGTTGCTTGTGGTGTTTACTTGTCCAAATAGAGAGGAATATCAAGTAATGTCGATAAGTTATACTGCAATCAAATCTCATCTAAATGATATACAGTTAACAGCCAATGTTGTAGTAGGTGGTGATATCCAAATTGACAAGCCGAAATTATAATAATAAAAGTTCCTACATTACTGTCGGATACCACCAACAGATTATGAGTCATATCTACAGTATTTCTCCGTGTGTTCTCTACTGGGAAACAGTTTGCAGGCTGGTGACGAGGGGAAATAAACTTAAAAACAAAACGAGCCGCATTAACACCTGGATTAACTAGTGACAATCAAACGGGGTCCTCAACGCAGATGTTTGTAAAAAATTAGGTGGCTGTGTCGTTTCCTGATCAAATCGCGACAAACGTAAATAAACGGATTAGAAAATGTCTCTACTTTCTCTATGATCTCTTCAAAACAATAATAATTACTTGTATGTGGAGGAATATTCAAGAATATATTGAAATGCCACCAAAATATACCACACAAGTGAATATTCTTTTTTTAGACAATAAAATAAACGGGTCCAAAATATGGATTAGATGACATCTCTGGCTGAAATCGTACCCGCGGTCGCTGAGCTCCGAGAGCGATGTTTTATTCAGTACACTAAATCGGCCGACGGAAGTCCATTAATCTACCTGTATTTGATTCTGATCTAACTGACACCTCGCGCTTTAAGAAGCAGACCTGGATTAACTGGTGACACTTTCAGAATCTCAGTTTGAGAGAATATGATTTATATATATATATATAAAGAATGTCATTACAAATAAGTGTCGAATTGATTTCTTTTTTAAGTAATCAGCTTTCAAAAACCCCATCTTTTTCTACTCAAAGGTGGGTTTGTGGCAAGGTACACCTACCCCCCAAAATCTCAAAAACCATTAGACATAATGGGCTGGAATTTCTTCTGGTCGTTTTTGGCAATTCACCTAATCTAAAGAAAAAAAAAGACTGCCGGTACCTACTTAAAGAGAAGAAAAAAAAGAATAGTTCTTCGGCCAGTGAAAGCATCCTGCCTCAACACCCTGTTAATTGGCTGAGTTTGAGGCTATTTGGCTGGAAACCACTGCACAGTCTGATTGCTGTCAACACAAATCAGCATGTAATATGCTCTGTGTTGTATCTTGAATAGAGAGACAGACGCCCCAAGAAGTCCCTTCTTCTTGTAGCTAAACACAAATAAATTACTTATGCCCAGCCTTTTTTATGGTTCAGTAACCCAGATAGAGTCAGTGGAACTCTGAGCACGGTTTGGCAAACATTCCTATGGCCTGCAATTTCATGCTTCCTTCCCTGTACATAACTTCCAGGGCTCAGGCTGCCAATGGCTGACAGACGCCGGTTTTGTATACACACTGAAAAAGCCCAAACCGCCCAAGCAGAACATTCTGCCTTGCGATCTGTCTCATAGCACTTCCATGTTATCAGTCCAGTCAACCTGACCAGTGTATTATTTATGTGTACAATCTCCTTTTTCTCGTGCTTTGGGGTGACAGGTGTTGGTGGGTGTTTTTTGAAAATCCCTTTGGCACTTCTGTTTTACTTATGCTAATCTGTGGGATGGCTTTTGTAGCTGGCATGTATGTTTGGTAGTTTGTTGTTTAGATTGACATGGGCTGCATAAAGCTAATGTGCATTCCTATTTGTAAGACTTTCACCACATTAAACTACCATGGTGATTGTGCAGAGCAGTAAATGTGTTCCAAATATATCAATTTTGGTATCATGCCAAAATCAGGGACCGTGCCAGAAAAACACAATTTTTGTCCACCAGTGACAAATTTAAACATATGGCATTCATTCAATTCTAGTACAACTTTAAATGATTAGTGCTATTGTAAAACACAAGCAATATGTTTGGTAGTTTGTTGTTTAGATTGACAAGGGCTGCATACAGCCCTTTTGGCAGTGGATCTTGTGTTAAAAAGCAAAATGTAGAACATCAGCTCCTTTCTTCTGTTAGCTATGCTTGAGGATTTGCAATAGTGTGGGTCTGTTTCTCTTCCCAATGTAGGTCTGTGATGAGCTCTTGTGGCATGAGTTCTCACATTAATAAAATGCCACAATATTTTCCATCATGTACTGGTCAGTTGTTGTCCCGTTGTTGACAGTCCCCTCACAAAGCTCATCGGGCCAGATAACATCACTTGACACAAGGCCGTTGAAGAGCCGCCACCAGTTTTAAAACATTTGTTTGGCCCCATTGGTGTACTCACTAGAAGAGATAAATAATGACAGACAAGACACAAAGCTGGCTAACCATTAGCCACTAAAAGCAGTAAACATTTTATCTGCATCCGGTGCTTATGCAGAGTCTGAGGTTCTAGTTAGAATTCGGGGAAAAAAATCTGGGTTTTCTCTCTGTTTTGGTACAATCTACTAATACAAAATGCAAGCTGATGATACATATTTCTCTTCATTCTACATGTTATGAACACTGAAATACCATATTCACAAATAGTAAGATTATGTGTGGCATAAGTTTAATGTGATAAAAACCCTTCAGAAATGTAAATAAACAACTAATACCAACAACTGTGCTCATTCTGTATGCATTGGGCACTAGAGAATGTGCGATTGGGATCAACAATAAATAAAGTACTGTTAAAAATAAGAGCTTTTTAGTTAGGACATTATTTTATCTGCTTCATTTCAAAATCTAAAATATTTTGATTAATCAAACCTGAAACTGAACAAGTCTACATTATAAACCAATGGAAAAAAGAAAAAAAAGAAGATTAAGCATTTTAATATATGGACTTGTCAAATGTTGACTGTAATTATTGTGCAATGATGACACATTCTTTGAAACACAGTTTGTGATCTTTGAAGCCTCTACTTTAAGGTTGCATCATCTTATCTCGTGAGCAGGATGTATCATCACACCCTGAGAAGCTTGTAAGACTGCAAAAAAAAAATAAAAAGTATGTTTCTGAAACACGTTTTATTTGTGCCCATATTAATTTTTACAAATAATTTGGAGTGCTGGTTATCTGTATTTTTTGCAGTTCTTTAGGACACACAGTTAGTCTTCGCCTTTTCTTTAACCCTGGAGTTTGCATGCACTGATTTCTTTCTCTTGTTAAGCTTGTAAGACTGCACACCATCATGAACTCCATGGAGTACCAGTAGATTAGACTCAGTCAGAAATCTGAAAATGGCTCACCACTTTCCGCAGAATAATGATCTACAACATACGGCCAAGTTAATTAGACACCTCTTGTCATCTCTGTCGCTAAAACTTTGTGATTCCCCACTCTGTGCCCTCCGTCTGTGTAAAATTAAGACTAAGGACTATCTCCACTGCTAACACAAAAAGAGGGGTTGTGTTAGCAGAGGAGGTGGCAATAATTCTGATTACGTAAACATTGGATTATTTGACCACTGAAAATGTGCTGAGTTCTAAGGTTTGATTTAAAAAAAAAATACTTTCAGTGCGATATTATGCTGCTCTAATAAAACATGAATTGATTGATTTTGAGCCTTTTTACACCTCTTTATCCGGGCTACCCATAAATGCGTGGGGAGCTGTATATTATTTTACGAGATAGTGAAAAATGTTCCCTGTAGCTTATCCACAAGACTGCTGGCACAAGCACTGTCACAGCCAGTGTGTCCATGAGCAGTTGTCTTATCAAAACATGACTCTAATCTCTTCCCTGCCCACTCAGTATCTACTATGCTTTATCTATGTTAAATGTCAAACTGTCTCATACCAATAAATGAAACTACATCAAGAATTTGATCACTGGAGAATAGGAATACGAAATATCTAGTAATTGTTGTGTGCAGGCTTGCTGAGTTGAAATGATGGTTTGATTTGCCTCTGCACACTCTGAAGGTAGCGAGACAGTCTTTTATTTTTGCCTAGTTAGTCCTGCTATTTTTTGCCAACCATGTTTGACGTTATTTTAATCTTTGGTGTTTCTTAAACTGATGTGGGTGCTCATCCCCGTTAGATTAACAGAAGATCACAATAAATTCTTCTTTAACTAGAATAAAAAATACGAGCAGACTCCAGACTTTGTTAAAACACCCACCTGTCTATCATGAATGAAGACTTCAGACTGGTTTGGGTGCCACAGTTATGCAGTCTTCCCAAGTCAAAAAGCCTTCTTGCTTTTTCTTTTAAAATCAGCATTAGTTTCATTCACTGAAGCTCTATTTCTATTTTTTTTTTTCGACGGCAATAACTGCACTTTTTTTTTTTTCTGGAGGCAAAAAGGAAAGATAAACAACCAGCTGTTATGGGTTGCTGTGCCATCAGCTGCTATTGCAGGTTTTTTTCACAGTTAATTCTCCATGCCGTATCTTCCTACTTTTCAATCATGTGATACAATATTCAGCTTACGTCGGTATCATCATAATGATTTACATTTGCTCTAGTTCAGCGTTGAGTTTTAATTATTAGTCAGAAAGACAAGAGAAAAAAGAAAACGGCTTTATAATTTGAGGAACTCATTCTTTGCAATGAAGCAGAACTTCATGTGGTTTCCGTGTTTAATTTAATCCCAATATTTTGATTAAATTTACTTAAGTGAAAATCTTGTTAGTTATCAGTATTGTCTATAGCATGAACTTGACTAAATGTGACGTGGTTTTAGTAACATAAATAAATACTTTTAAAGAAAAGGATTTCAGTAGCTCCTGAGTATCAAGGGAATAATGTCCATAAATCCTATGTTTAATGGCTTACTTTTACTTTTAAAATCAAATAACTAAAACTCCATAAGGCTACCAATTAGCAGAAAACTCAGTGTGGGTCTTATAGGTGAAAGACAGGGCTAACTTAATTTCTTAATAACTCTTAAAGTTTTTTGCCAGGTAGTCTTTTGAGGATTATATATATGTATATATACAATCTCTGTGTGTATGTACATATCTGTCATGCTTTTGTCTGGATTATGAGACATTTAGAATTTTTTGTCCTCTTATAATCCAGGTGTGAATTCATTTAGCAGGTGGTGAGGCTTTTAACAGGCCATGATTTGGCTTGAATTAGAAGACAGACAATCTTTGACGTCTAGTGAGGCTGAACAGGACTTTGTCGATCCAGCATTGCTGGAGTTTTACTGCATATCTCTTGCCAGACTGGCGTTTCAATTCAGTTGGAGTTATCACACTAGGTTGGCAGCATGGCTTTTAGGTAGAACTGGTAAGTACATGTGTGCTAATTGAACTGGCAGCTTTGCCCCAATACCCCTGGAAAAAAAACCTCACAGCTGCTTCCCTCACACATGATACATTTACAAAATCCTTCTAAAATCCTTGTTCTATCAGTTTTGGGTTATTCTTGTCAATGTTCCCTCACTCTTCCCAAGCAGTGCTTATAGCAAGTTGTCTCGACGGAGGCCAAGGAAGAACCTTTTCATGCTTTTGCATGCATTGCTGTGATTGAATGAGAGCTGTCTCACTGCTGTGAGTGAGCAGTCTGAGTGGCTGGTAATCCTGTTCCCACTGGTCCATGAGGAGCAGCAGGCCTTGGAAAGAATGCTACCTGAGTTAATTTTTGTAGGCCAACAGGGACAAATTTACAAAGACCTTGCACCCATCTCTGTCTAAGGGTGGGAAAAAATCAGAACTTAATCGGAGCTTTTGCTTCGTTCATAAAACAGAAAGAGGTATTCATCAATGGGATTAAAGCTTGTCCCCTGGTGGGTTTATAAAAGCCATTTATCATTAATGTAATCCAATTATTTTTGCTGTGCTTACAGATTTGTCTCTTAATTTATTCATCGCAGGTGTTGTTAATCAGTTATTGGCCTGGAGAGATTCACTTTTAACAAGTTACTTCCTCATCATGGCTTAGATCAAGGTGAGATGATTTGTGAACCATTCTTTTACTTTGTGTCTGTCTGTATGTGGAGAACAGTTCAATTACTGAACAGTTAATCTAATTTAGTAACTCAATTCACAAAGTGAAACACATTATACAGTATGGGTTAATTACAGACAGACTGATGTTTTCAAGATTATATTTCAGTTTATGATGATTTTTTTGTATACAACTATTTCAAATACACATTTAAGATTAGAATATTACATCAGACCATGAAAAAACATTTTAGTACCTACTCAAGGGTTGTTGTTTTCAAAAGGTAATTTTAATTCAACAAACAAACCTTATTGGATATTTAAATTTCTTAAACAAATACTAGAAAAATGTCTGTGTTTTTCATTAATTCTCATAAAATACTAATCTAAAATACTAACTAAAAAAGATCAGAATAAAACTGTAGTTTTTACTTCTACTCAAGTAAAAATATATTGAGTAAAACGTTTGGCTGCTCTACCATCAGTACCTTTTGCATATATATGTAAGTGTGTGCTATTAAATGTGTATTTGATATATATTTCCGTTCTGCTCTTGTTCACTGTATTGAAACATTCAGTTGATGTACGTTTCTTGAGTCATACGGTGCAGCGGTTAAAGTGACTGTGGGGATGGGCAGAATTGGTAGCAAGTATTGCGAGAGTGACTGAGACAGACGGTAGCTGACAATTAAGGTCAAAAGTTCACCAGGAGTGGGATTAAAATAACAGTCCCTTAATAATAATCCAAGTATGCAGGGCTCTATTTGGATGCAATATTTGGTTCGATATCAGATTTCGAGAGCAATAAATTTATTTTCTAAAGTAACATAGTTGGCGGGTTGGAAGGTCTCTAACTGTGTTTTCTTTCCACACCAGATATAATCGTTTTTTCAAGTTTCACTGAAAACTATTGGATTATTTCACTGATGAAAAAGAAACAAAAGCAGGGAATATATGGGTCGATTATAATCGATTTCATCCTCACAATATTCAGCAATAGTAGAATGATTGCATGTTTCTTAGATATTGCAGACTTCTACCCAAAACATTGTGATTGTAGCATAAGCCCTTAAGAGAAACATAACGTTTTTATTATTTTTTTAATCTTTTTCAAGACATTGTGGCACACTTGGCTTCTGTTTATAGCATGAGAGGAAACAGGCAGAGAGAAAGGGAGACAGTAAAGGTTAAGAGTCAGACCTTGGATTACTTCTTTAAAGATTAACAGCATGGGGCTACTGCTAAGCCATGTGTCAACCTGATGAACATAAGCTAAAATCAAGACCAGCGTTGCCTTCCGTCAGATATGTTTATCCTCCCATCACATTATTGTGAATCTGCATTGCACTTTATCTGGATCAATTAGCACTGAGTGACAGATGGGTGGAAAATACAGGTTGTGAAAACTTTGAATGGCTGTTACTATTTTTCTTTGTCCAAAAATACAAGTGATTTTCAAACAGCACTTTTTACCTCAAACTGTCATCCCTGAAAGCAATACAATGTTTCTGGGTTTTTTTTCCCCAATAGTGTTCTGTTTTACGAGTTTAGACAAAAATTATTAGAGAATCGTGTGGACTTGTAAAAATCATTAGTGTTTGAGATGTCTATTGACATTTCAAAATGAGCCCTCTTATCAGAGTGGATACAAACACACATAGATTTATTTGACTGTGTGACTGCCTTACATTGTGCAGTAACCACTGTGAATCATGTCAGGCTTTGACAATACACATCACTCAAATAGGGTGCAGATAAAGTTCGTGAGAGTTTTCCAGCACAGAGAAAAGACATTCCCACAGTTTGATGGCTGAGTTGTACAATAAAGTATCAATACCTCCACACAAAACAATATTCACAAACTATAAATTATTACCGTAAGATGTACCAGTTCTTTACCTCGTTTTTTTTTTAATTTTTTTTTTTACTTGTGACGGGATATTGCAATCGTACCTGCCATTTTATAAGGTGCATTTTGCTAATACCAAGTATGAAAATCCAAATTTGCTGATTTAAAAAAAAAAACAAAAAAAAAAAAACTAGAACTGTACAAAAGCAAAGTTTAGTGTGTGAACTTTAGCCCCAACTCCTTGTTCTTATGTGACAGGAGTGACACGGTTGTGGTTGTCTGCTGCTGTAACCTTTTTGCTTCAGAGTTCAGTTTTATGCTCTGCATTTAGAGATGATATTCCACATACATTGACTGTAACAAGTGGTTATTTGAGCTACTATTGCCTTTCTATTGACTTGAACCAGACTGCCCATTTTCTTTTGACTTTTCACATCAACAAGACATTTGTGTTCACACAATTGTCGCTCACTGGATATTTCTTATTTTTTTTGACCAATCTCTGTCAAACCGGGAGATGGTTCTGTGTGAAAATCCCCGCAAATCATCAGTTTCTGAAAAACTAACACCAGCCTGTCTGGCAGCAACAATCATGATACATTGAAAGTCACTCAGATTGCCTTTTTTCACCTTTCTGTTGCTCAGTTTGAACATCAGCAAGCTTTCTTCAACACATCTAGATGCCTAAAAGCACTGAGTTGTATGTAAATATTTTTTATTTATATATCAGTTTTCATAGATAAAACCGCAGTGTTTCTCAGATACCATAAACATTAGAAAACAATTACATTAAAAAGTTAAAAAATATATAAAACTAAATGATAAATAATAAGAACATATTTTTAAACAATCCAACTCTGTAAATTTGCTGTTTGTTCATAAGGAATGAGATGGGTATACCTATTAAAGTGGCCTGAGTCTCTTCTGGTACAATGAAAAGCAATCAAATATGAGGAGATGGGGTTGTCTGAAGTTGATTTCTCTCACACTGTCTACAAATGTACTCCATCGGCTATTGATGTATTGAAAATAGATTAAAGAACAGATGCGGATTGTCAAGTGCTCTGTTAGCCTGCAAGCGTGTGTCAGAAAACAGTGAGGCGGAAAACTAATTACCAAAAACAGTAAACCTTTCATGGCTAAGACCAGATATTCTCACAGAGCAGCAGAAATTTGACATATGTAGAGATGGCACAATACTATATATATATAGCTTGCACGGTCAATGTTTCTGAATTTATCTTTTTAATAATGAGGGCATTGTTATGTTTCCATTAGAGGTTCATAATATATTGAATTACAGTTGTCTCTTCAATATCAATATGATAAATTGCATTTACAAAGGTCGACTTGGATGCAATGTTTGATGAGTTGATGTTTTTAAAGTACTATGCATTCATGCTGTGCACAGCAATAATTTATTTGTGCAGTTGGATGGAGTTTCTCAGCTCATGATGCCCATATCTGATAAAGCTTTGAGTGGCTGATATAGTAAAACTCTCAGAAAGTGGTTGAAATATTGTGATGCTGGGAAAAAAATGACATTAATTGAGGTTAATTGCAAGCAGTTTCATCACTGGAAATCCTCCCATTAAGTTGAAATGGCATATTTACCAGTATCGTTTAGCACTAGATGCTACACTTTAATACTTGAGATCAAACTGTGTTTAGCTGAAGCATCATATAAAGACTGTAAAGACAAATCACTTCTTTCCTTCAAGTAACCCTAAATCCCCAATCACATCTCACTCAAGTTTTGCTCTCTCTTCTAATCCTTGATCTTTTGATGTTTCCTGCAACTTATAAAAAGAAAAATCAATAAAATATATGGGGGGAAATGCCCTCCTCTTCCTTCATCTCGGCTACTTTGAACAAACCAAAGCCCACAAAAGGTACCAGTAGTCATTCCACTGATCTCAGAAGTCAAGAAAAAGAAAACTTCAGTCACTAGGTGCAAAGACCATCCCCTCTACTGTGCTCATGTATGCCCTCAGTAGTTCCATATGCCCGGTGAGCTGCCAGGAGACTGGACAGGCAAGCACAGTGACTGCCAATCTGCAGATGCAGTAGTTGTCTGCTCATGCATATTAAACCCACGCCACCTGCTCGCCGTACATCACGCCCTGCATTCGCAGCCCCAGGAATTTTAATCAGCTACACTGACAGGAAGCCACTCTCCGGTCCACGTAGGTGAATCTTTTCAACTCCTCCCCCGTTCCCTCTGACTCTATTTTTCCTGCAAAGACGGCAAGGCATCCTGCACTTCGGATTTCCTGTTGGGTGGTTGAGTGGCAGGGAGAACGGAGGGGGGGTTGGGAAATAAATGACTGCTGTGGTTTTAAAAATATGATTATTTTCAGTTCAGTTTGGGTAGCTTTATCAGATTTTTTCACCAGCTCCTCTTCTGCAGTCGACCTCATGGGGAGATAAATTGCTTGCATCTTTTTAAATTATTCTAGAAGAGAAAGTATACTTAAAACTTATTTTCTTCTTTTTTCTAATGCCAGTGCTATTAGATAATTTTACATCCAACTGAGTTCTATTAAATATTTTGAAAATAAAAGGGAATTATTATTGTTTTCATCTTTGAAAAATATTTCAACACCAGCAACATGACTTTGCAACTCACTCACAAAAACTCCCCAGCTTCAGTCATCATGTCAGAAAAGATGTTACAGTAAGCAAATGAAGACACAATTAGGTACCCTTTCTGACTGCAGCTCTCCGTCATTCTGCCAGTTTATGCTGGCGCAGCACATTCCTCAGGAACCCTCAGGATGAATTTTTTATGCCATCTTTTTAAATATAGCCTTTTTATAAAAAGGCAGATGGAGTCAGGCACCGCCAAGATGGGACAGAGTGTGCTATCAGTGGTCTGGTAACAGTTATTGGGTGCATTAATAGCTAAGCCAAACGTGCCATGTTTGATTCATTATATTTTTGGCATTGTTGATAAGTTGCGCTGCAAATTGTGTGGCATAGTCAATGTGATTTTCATGAAAATAAATATTTTTTTTCAGGTGCCATTGTCCGTGTTGGCAATGGCAACCTTTGGCAGATGTTTTGTGGCTTTAACATTTCTTTTTTAAACAATATAGTATGACTTAAAACATTCCGGAAATTTGAAAGAGGACTATCAAATGCACTTAATGTATGCAAATTGTCAATACACAATTTCTTCAACTTATTCTGGCATGCTGGATATCAGGCTCTTAGCCAAATAGCAGCAGATGGTGACCTATTCTTGTCTTATTAGTGCTTGGAGTTAAACTTTAGTTTTTTGGTTTGTGCTCATCCATTGGTTTTATTTATTTATTTATTTGGGGCGGGGTGGGATTTACCACAGACTCTGTTATTCATGACGGTGTCTTTGAACAGAAGGGGGGTTAAGACATTTCTAGATGCAACATAATTCTTTAGCAAACCGTTAAGAAAAAGATGGTCTCGGCCCATTTGGGAGTATCTTCGGTACCATGCAGCCTTTTTTTTTTCCTGCTTGTGAGCTTGTTAACTTGAAGTTCTCAATATGACAACTGAGGCTGGAACACCGCGAATACATCCACGATAAACCACACCAGTTTGTGCTGAAACCAAAACATAAGTTATGTCGGGTGTGCATATGTCTGTCTGTGTGCGTGTGTGCTTGCATGTCGGCACAGACTTTACTATAGGACTACTTCCCAACATAAGACGGCTCCTTCATCACAGTTTGAAAAAAATAAAAGTGAAAAAACTCCCACACAAATACCCTTTAGATGTCTAGATGCATTAAACCGTTGTCATATATTTGGTTAAGTTGTTATCTGTGTTAAAAAGCAAGTGTTTACTTGAAACAAAGTTTAAAAAAAAAAAAAAACGACTGAAAATTCTCACTACAGTTCTTATTATATCTGCAAAAAATGTTGCCACGTGGAAAAAACAAGTTAAATGTCAAGACATGCATTTGCTCATATAAGCCTTCATCTTTTTAACTCCCTTTAACAGCTAACTACACTACAATGCTCTTCAAACATTGTAGTGTAACATTGTAGCTTCTATGTGTATGTTCTCCTCTATACAAGTTCTACTGCTGACATGAATGCAAAATTTATAAAAAAAAAAAAAAATGTGTTATGAAAGTCTACGTTCATCAAAATAGCTCTAACATTGACATTTGAGTACATTTCCTTCTGAAGCCATACCATTCTGGGATTTCTGGCTAGAAGATTTTGGGGTATCTAGTCACTGCTAAAAAAGGTGGAGGCATATTTATGTATAAACACCATGTCTTCTCTTTATTGTATAATTCAAAAGATAAGTCATACCCCCTTATCCACAATGCTTTTATGTGTTCTAGCATGTTTCTGTGAGCATTATGCGTTTCATTTGTTTCACACCCCAAACTCATGACGACTCTCTTGTAAATACTGATAAATAATTCACAACATCCTCAAGCAGCACCACAGGTATGTATATTTCAACAAAACACAAGATTGTTTTAATTCTGCTGTCATCTCCTTCTCGTCATGTGTCAGAATCAAAATTTAATATATTTGCTTTTGCAAAAGTACTAAAGCGCCCATCTTGATTAAATATACATTTGTTTTATCCGGATTTATCTTTCTGCTGCTTATTCTCTTATTTGCTCCGTAAGTAGAGATAAAGAGAATAAAGTGCATCACTTTACAATTGGATTTAGGGAGACACTCATCACATTCTTGATAGCTTTTATGTGTTTCCCCCAGAGAAAACGACTGTATGTTCGTAGCTGTTCTGACAGCTACATTATACCTTAGTAGCTTAACTAATGTGATGTATGGCAGTACTTCTCACTTTCCTGAAATAAACGCATTAAATAAACATACAAATCCACTTTGAAACATGGAAACATGTAATATAGTGTGCAACAGAAACGCTGTAGTTTGGGCACTAGAAGCAAGAAACTAAATGACATGTTTGTTTCATTTTATGAGACTATAGGTAGTAACATCATTCTGTCCCTCCTGGTGGCACATTATGTTAATTACACCACAAATTACAATCAATGAATCAGGATAAATTATCTGTCTAGTTCCATATTACAGCATGTGGGCTGCGAAGACAAATTAGCACAGGAGAAATTGTGTCTAATAATATTGGTCTGTCTTTGAACATTCTTATGAACATCATTACTAATCCTGGCCTTACAAGGGAAGTCAATAACATTTGGCAGATTACATTCATAAACTGTTACAGGAGACCCTGCAGAACTAAAAACAGAGTCTGAGTCACTGCTATGATTCACATTTCTATAGCTGACTACAGTGAGCGGGAAGAGTAATCCTCAAAAATGTTTAAAAGCGCTAAATATAACCAGGATTTCACTCAGTCTGACCATCTGTTTATTATTTTTTTAAATTTATTTATTGTATTATTGATTAGCAGCTAATCAGAGACCGGTTATCTTGGTTTCAAGATATATCAGGTTTTAAAAGGTGCACCTTCAAATTTAAAAACTTACTGATCATCTAATGTTTGAAGGCCTTTTAATGGGATGCCAGCAAAAGTACTGGAGTGAACCCAGTTCTCTCTGACTGAATGGAAGACATGCAATCTTCGAGTGTTTGCTCTTAAAAGCCTTCATCCTTTTAACTCCCTTTAACAGCTAACTACAGACATGCCGTCTTCCATAGAGAAGATGCAAAGATGTTTCTTTGCTACATCTTTTTGAGTCTCCCCAACAAAAATAACTATTGAAATACCATCAATCATTCATATTAAGGTCACTAATACTAGTCCAAAACAACAATAAGCAAGCTATGAGTGGGATGTCTGTGAAATAACCACCTGCTGGTTTTACCAGCACTGTCAACCCAAATTATTAATTGCCTAATAATTTTTGGAGTCTCCCACTGTGGAAGAGCAGGACACCAAAACTGTATAAAACATGTTTGTTGAGAACCTAATACAAATTGTGTAGAATGATAACAAAACCATGTAAATATATCAGTTTTTACAAATAGTGTCTTACTCTTTTATATGTTTATATTTTTTACATTCATTAACTATCTAAATAGTGAATATGCAGGGTGTTTAAGTCTTTGAGGTGGACATCACCCTAATTTTTAACTCTCTCCTCAGATTATTGGATTCAGTTAAGTGAGAAAGTAAATGTAGCTTTCAATTAGAGAATAATGTGGTGAAATTAAAAGATTATATTCAACCTAAAGATGCTAAAAGTCATTCTTTTTTTGGCTGTGTGAAGAAATCTGAGAACTTGTTTGGTTATTATTTTAATAATGCACATTGTTCAGCTCAAATCCACTTTGCCACAAGACATTTTTGGGGACAAACCATCTGTCTTCTAGTATGTGACTTGCTCAAAACACTGTCCCATACATCCTTAGCTCCCCTGATGTTATTGCACATTCAGGCTGTACCTGACAGTGGAGACGCTGCTCCAACAGAGCTGTCGTGCACATCTTACAACAAACAAGCTTCTGGTCCAGCTCAGAACAGGCAATTTGGACTCTCGGTGCAGACTCTCGGCTGTGCTGTTTCACGGATTGTGGAGTGAAATTTCACAATCTGCTTGCACTGTTTGCTTTGTGGTAGTAGGGAGGGGCTTGGGACTGCAGGGGCTGACTTGTTATATGTGCAGTCATCATTCATACTTTAATCAAGAGTCACCTGAACCGGGGTCAGGAGATATTGTAGATAATTAACACAGTTCATTAGGGAGTTGACTGGCTCCCTTCAGGTTCATTGTATGTGTGATGTCTACAGGGGTCTATCTTATTAACCTCTGCTTTGGGTGTAATAATGTGAAAACTATGAAATACTGCTCAAGTTATCTAAAAATTATGCCATTAAATAATTACTTGACTGAAGTAGTTTAATAGCCGAGAATTAAAAGAAAAAACTCGGCTTTTGAATACAATCTGTTGATGAAGAAAAGATATGGATTTTCTTCATTAACAATGATTCCTATTATTTTTAATGATGAATATAGGGGGAATAAATGCAGACTTTTCAAACAAGTCCCACATTAGAGACCACCGGGCCGCCACAAGTCGGCCAACGGTGAAGGACAACCTGTGACGAATGTCCCTCTAAATGCCTGTCATCAAGCTGTCATGGCGGCCAAGGCCATGTGTTCCTCAAGCCTGCTTACTAGCAGCGTCTACCACCTTTAACCTGGTCAGACACTATTTGTTTGAGTCATGTCAGGGACAGAGGGTCTCCCAGGACTGTCTGTCTTGGTGATCATGCGAGACACATAAGATGGGGCTTGTGATACACAGCAGTGTTCACAATCTAATGCAACATAGATTGAACTATATGATTTTGAATATTAATATAAATCATTCACTATCGCTAATGTTTTATCTTAGTTTTCATAATCATCTATGCTGTCAATAAACCCATAAAGTTGTATTTTCTTTCTTGCACAAGCACAAATATTGAGTTTTATCTTGGAAGTTTGACTTGAACACATTTTGTTTATAACCATTTTGTTTATAACTGAAACTAAACAGAATACACAGATATCATACCTGATACCAAAAGCAAAGTGAAATTTGAGATTTCTTTCCAGAATAACTTGTTGTTTATGAGTTGAAGGATTTTCAGTCACTTCAGTGGTTAGTTTTCTGCCCTGGTTTATTTTGGCATTCTGTGTCACTATAGTGACACAGAATGATATGTTATGAGCAGTTTTTTAAAACATTTTTTATTTCTTCAATAAAAAAGAGTTAAACGTAAGAATTTTAGCCAATTCTTATATTTAATTCTTCCTCTTTTCTTAGACTTACCTATTTTCCATCCAATATTCAATCTTGCCAGTCTTCAGCCTCCTGTCTTCTTTCACATTTTTTTAGTCAGATCCTTTCCCTGAAACCCCTAAAGGTTTATTCTTTATTTTCATTTATTGAGCAAGCTGAGGCAAAAGCTGAATAGCGACTTGTAAAACTAAAATTAACAAGGAAATAATATAAACAAACACAAATGAAAACCAAAACTCAAACACTTGATTGTGACGCTTTATCTTGACTGTACATTCTTTGTCTGCTCTATCAGCTGTAAACAATCCATCCTGGTATCCAAGAGGCTGGGCAGTTACAGGAAAAAGCAGTGGTGTGGTTTCTTCATAGGGCATATCTCTAAGCTGTGCTCAGCTAATGGCTCTTGTGCTCAGCCTCTATCCCTCAGTGCCCACTCAGTCATGCAGGTTTTCCTTTTATGATCTTCCATACATCATCATAGGTTACCCTCATTTTCACTGAAAACAAAAAAGAAGCACCTTCAAACTGAGAAAATAATAAATGTCCATTTCTTATATAAAGCCAACAACAAAAACAGGTACAAGAGAAGCCTTTGTGATTGTATTATTAACGTTTTCTAGAACACTATGCATTCAAAGCTAATGTCAGGAAGCGGTGCATTTAATTAAAATTATGACCTTTTTTTCCTCATGCTTATCAAGTAGATGTAATTGCAGAACCTGATAAATGGAAAGTAACCCTGCTCCTTTAACTGTGTAAACAATTCTCTGAAAAATATGTCTCGTATTAGGAGTTAAAAATCAGATTTATTTTTTTTAAGACTTTTAAGTGCAGTTAGTGACAGCTGTCTTTATACCATAGAGTTACCATACATTATAGAAGTCTTGACGATAGGAGTCCTCTCTGCTTTTCTGAAGCTGCAGGATTTGGCATGATGAATAATACAGTGCATTGTTCTGGTTTGTACTCTTTCCATGTAAGCGGTAATAAGAAATGGATGTAGACATTTGTTTTTGTCAGAATTTAAAACACAGGTCCCAGAACATAATTACAATTTTTTGATCCTACTACAGAGGGTAAAGTTCTGCTTCAGAGACAAAAGGACAAAAAAAGAGAAAGAAACAACAAATCCCAGTCATTTTCGAATCCTTGTGAAAGACAGTATAGCAGGAGCCTGTTTATTCTCCATACTCACTGCATTTTGTATTTTTCAGAAAATGGTTCTGTCCAAAAAGCAGCAGTGCATGATGGGTAACCAATCAGCAGGCTCTCTTAGGATTTTCCCTGTACGTATTGAGGCGCTCTTTGATGTGAGCTGCAGTAAACACAGCCGGTTCTCTCCCAACCAGCGTCTCTGGAGGGATGAGGCTCAGCACAAGAACACTAATGAGCACATTAGAAGGAAGCCATAGAAGGAAAACTGCTACAGTTGTAAATGGGATTGTCTGCTATGTTGTCTATGGCAAGAATACTCTGACTACAATGTGCAGTTGTGCTGACACATTTTCATTTTCACTTAATTGTATGTAAATGAGCATTTGTGTATAGATTCTGCTGAATGTGGGAACCTAGGAGGTTGGATTACATAAGCTCTGTCATGAAACTGATCTTACAAATTCATATTACTGTGAATTAAGATAGTTCATTTGAGCATAGATGGTATAAATATGATTATGTTTTCCACTGCAGGAGAAAATAATTACAACTGGAGCACTCACCCCTTATTGTATCTAAAACCATTACAGCCAATAAATGTCAAGTTAAAATGTGTTAATATAGAAGACAAAAAGCTGGCTCGAGTGCGTTATGAAATTTACTGATAAAGCACATTAAAGCTGCAGCATGGAGTTTTGAGAAACCATGACTTAGCCCGTAAATTTGAACAATCACATCTAACAAGTCCCTCCTCCTTGCTCTCTGCTGCACTATAGCCCCTTCCTCACAGTGGAGCTTGCCATGAACATGCAGACTAATAAGCACCACAGGGCCACCAATAAGCAACAGCAACAAGCTACAGAATGAAATTTGATTTGCGCTATCACGAGTGATCCTGTAACCATCGCTATCTTATTTGTGTTATTAAAAGATAAAACAAATCCAGCAGAGATCCTTGCTTGTGAAGCAGAAATGTGGCTAACTCTGGATTGGTTTTGAATTCTTTCAGAACACCTAGCTCCCTCCACCTCTAAAAAACCACTCCGATGTTTTCTGCTTTTATTTTGGGCTCGGTCTACGTCCTTCTTTTCGGCTTGCCTGTCATTATGGGTCTTCTTTTGTTCACCTGTCTTGGTTTTCTGAGCAGGTGCCACTTGAAAAATTAGTAGTTTAAAGGGAGCAAACAAATTTTCAAAAGTCAGTCAAGAAATTGGCAGTCTCTCCTCAAAGATTTTGTGTTCACTCTTTTCCAAGGTAGTTACTCAAAAAAAAAAAGGTTGTTATTCATTAACATTTCGTATATGGTGCTTCTCTGTTCTAAACGACATTGATAGTCTTTATTCAGATGTTGGAGAATAAATACCATGCATAGCAACATTTGTGACTTTTCTTAGAACCCAGTCAGTAGAGGAAATTGCCTCAAAAAATACCTTGGTCTATTTGGTGAAGAAAATTGCTGCACCAGCCTGTGCTTTGTCCCCTTGATAACCAACCATTGTACTGGCAAATGGCTGGTATCAGACATTTCAAACTATTAGAATATCTTGTTGCAGACTCATCACTACAATGTCCACCTGTGGGGGTGTACATACTGTGTGCACACTTTAAACTATAAATAGTCTATCCCAATGATTCTTTGGTGACACTTTCAAATATTAGCACAGCAGGGCTGGATATTTGTAATTTGATATTTGTAATAAATCTTTATGAAGGATTTGATTTCTTCATAAAGACAAACTCCCTCCAGTCCCACCTAAAACAACAACAAAAAACAGCAACAATATTGGCCCTATTTGATTTGAGCAAGGTTCAATTGTGACTTCCTGTTATTAGTGTCAGAATTGCTACATAAACATTAGTTAGCTTTTTATTTACATTGTAAATCTCTGATACGGACATTTAATTAGATCACATTTAAAGGTCGTCAATTTATCACCAGTGCATTATGAAAACTTTAGATATATTCTGTTATCTGTTGGATGATCAAGAACACATCAATATGAGAAAGCGGTTCTGTAATTGACTCCTAAAATCTTCTTTCCTCTCGCCTTGTTTTTCCTTCAGAGTGTTGTGAAGCTAAAAATAACTAGCACATTGGGACCCCCACATGCTGTTAATGATTCAACCACCTTGGAAACAAGGTCACCCTAAATATCAGGGTGGTTGTATGGAGGCGTTCCAACCAAAGACTTGGAGCTCATTACAAAAGATAAATTGTCAAAATATGAGTGGAAACTTGCAAAAAAAAAGTAGGGTATATTATGGGATGGGATGTCCCATTAGCACATCAGTTCTCAAAACCACACACACCTCCAAAAATTTGTAAAATCACATGCAGAGTCAGTTTGATCCCACTGGGACCACGCACAGAACAAAAATCTTTAGTCAATCCGCTGTTTGCTTTAACAGTTTGTAAATGATGCAATCCAAGGTGCTCTGACATAGAGAGCAGTTCAGTTTTCTAATAGACAGGTGTTAAAAGTGAATAGCTTCTTCCAGATCTTTGAGGTGTGAGGCTTCACCTTGGAAATGACTCTGCGCTTGCAAAAGCTTTTCTTGACACCTGCTTATCTGACATAAAAGAGCTGCCAAAAATCAAACCCAAGGTTTTTCTTTTTTATGATAGCAGAGCAGCTAAAAAGGGCTGAAGGGCCAAAAAGAAGTGATGCTTAACAATCCAGACCTTCCAACTTGAATTTTTCATGAGAAAAGATACGGGTATACTTTTGACACATGCTACAAAGTGCAGCGCTACATGTGACTGCAGAAACAGAAAAAATGTTTTAGAGCAGTTTGATTGGCTGTACAGGTGCACCTCAAAGGAATGTAAGACTGTTACTCTGTTGCTTGATTAATTTAAGGTATAATTAAGTGATTTGGTATAAAAGAAATGTAGCAAAATTGTAGAAGATACTGGAAGTAGTAATTCAAAGCAAGGAATGCCCTGATAAGTAACCTACAAGTATCCTTTGAATCTGCGATCCCCTGCTCGTAGATTTCTCCAAAAGTACAGAGGGAATCGGCAATCTGGATTGCCTTTGTGCTTCGGGGAAAGTGAAAGACGTGAAAATGATTTTCAAAGAGTTGGGGATGAATCACTTTCCCACTGCAGCTGCCATTTATTTGCACATTTTCACCACTTCTTTTTCACATTCTGGCTCATACAGTTTGCTTGAGGCTGGTATTGTGAGGGCTTTATTGTGGAAATAATGGCTAGTAAAAGTGAGGTATAAATAATTTAAAAACAAGGTACAAGTTTGTTGTAATAAGTCAGCTTGAAGACCCATCCTAACAGTACCAAAGACGAAAAGACTGCTTTCAAGAGCTTGGTATCAGTACTGGTTTTCCACAGGAAACCAGATGGAGAAGGTTTTCTTTCTGGAATCATCATGAAATGACAGCTCCAAACGTGTAAAATGAAAGAGTTTTTTTTTTATTATGTAATTGCTGCACAATATGTGAAGTAATTGCCCTTTTTCTAATGGTGGGCGTTTAAAGAATCCCTCATTCTGACATTGCTCCTGTATGACAGGTGCTCATTCAAATGTGCCGGAGCAGCACTTGTTATACAGCGGATTTTTTATTTTTTTTTTGCATCATTTCTTTGCTGTCACAGTGATGAAATGGAAACCCATAATACATTGACAGCTGGTATTGCTCAAGGACAAACGTATCTAAAGATGACTGGAGTGGACGCAGCCAGCAGTGCTAAAAGAGGGGGGGTATTCCTTGAAGGTGTTGGCAGGTTTTTGCAGATTTTTAAGTTATTAAATCCCCGCTGTCTGTTTGCAGACCTTGACAAGCAACAGCAGACTGTTTTTATTGGACAATTTCAACTGGAAGAGTGTTCTTCTGTTTTGCAGGAATTAGCAGGGTGCATGCTAGGTGTTGATTCACTTTTACTGGATGCTGAACATGAGTTAAAATTTTGCAGCAGTTTTGCAAACTACATCAAAAAGAAAAGATGAAGTTTTGTAAAGTGTTACAGGAAGACACTGCAAGACGGCTGGAAGACAGTTTTTTTTCTGCAAGGTGGTCGAATGCAGATTATATCGATGAGTTGGTCCAAATGGTTTTCCACTTGGACTCGCTTCCTTCGAGGATGTCTTCAGCTGGCACTCACTGAGAGCGTCTGTAATCAGAACTGTGACAATAATAATAATAATAATAATGGAGGAAGTGGGTTGCGGTCTAAGAAAGAAATTCAAATGATTGACTTTTTTTTTTTTTTTTTTTACATTGCTTTTTTGCTTTCACTTAAACAGAGAACTGCACTTTGTCTTGGTAACTTGAGTCAATATGAGCATGCATGGCAGCGGTGCGGCTTGGTTAAACAACTAAGCAATTCAGTTCCAGTAATTAGCATCATATTTATTTAAATATAACAGATTAATTGCTTAGTTTTTGCTGCTTAATGCAGAAGGTGGTCAGCCAGCTGATGGTGCAAGGATTTTCTTTTTGTCATGATGTGACAGAAAATAAGCTGCTTCTGATATTGGAACAAATTTCTGTTCATATTTAAAGTGTTATGAATTTTTTTTGAACATTCACACCCATTCCGTTCGTATCCCCATCCGGTAATCTTGGCATGTTCGTCGGTCATCACCAGGGCTGTTGTACTGTACGAGGTTTCAACGAAACACTCATCTTCAATCCTCTGCTTCTCAAGAATCACTGGGAAATGAGACTGATGTTTGATTTTAGTCCCAGCTTTAAATTATTGCACGTTTTACTATAATTTGTCTAACTGAAGAAACATAAGCTCCATCGAAGCACCTTAATGTGTCGACACAAGTGCCAGCGCTTCTCTTTCTGTTCTGAGGTTTCTGGTTTTGCCCGGAAATCGTACATCAGTGCACTGTTTTCCATCCACTTCCAATAAAGCTGATCGCATTGTACATCTCTGTCTCATCACGGTTTCTTTTTCAGTCACATTCCAGCTGTATTGGACTGAACCAAAAAAAAGATTAATTATAATAGAGAAAAGCCTGTAATAGAAAAAAGTTTGTAGGTTTAAATGTGTAATGTTTTTTTTTTTCTTTTAAAGTGGCGGTATTATGTTTTCCAGGTACATAGTGCAATTTCAGTTGTTACAAAAGTGCTGTATTAGAGGCGTGCCGATCGATCGGCCACCGATCATAATCGACCGATTTCCATGAAAAAGTGTATGTAAACGTAAATGAAATCCATCATTTATCAACTTATGTCATTTGTAGAACATTTCAACTTTGCAAAACCACCAAAAAACAAAAAGTCGCTCTAAAACAAAATAAACAATAATTAAAAAAAGATTTCTGCTACACCTTCCTCTTCTGGGTGCTGATGATCACCGTCTCTTGCTGATAATCTAAAATGGTATGTCAGATACATAATTGTGAGCTAGAAGTAAGATATAAAGTGATGATCAAAAATTACAGTCCCAATTTTAGTTGTGCTATTCAAAAATCGTGCCTCCTTTTAAATAAATTGCTCTGTCTGCAGAAGAATCTGGCTCCAGCCAGATTAAACCTGAATAGTATTGCTTCTCCTTAACACAGCATGCTGACGCTCAGGCATGGTGGTGGAAGCGTCATGCTGTGGGGATGCTTTTATTCAGCTGGGACAAAGAGGTTGCAGCATTGATAACAGAAGCAGCCGAGAGACCGATGGTATCTCTGGAGGGTTAGGGTGACCCATACTTACTGTGAAACATGACAGTGGCAGCATCATGGTGTGGAGACACTCACACCACACTTTTCAGAATTGTATTCTCAAGAAAATTAAAATGTGTCCTAATTACATCCAATAAAAACATGACAAAATGTTTGTCTGCTGCTAACTCCACATCCTGTGAGTGTAGCCACCACTGAAATAATGACAGAAACAGGCAGCACAAAAGCGATTTTTGTCTTTTTATTGGCGTGATGGTCAGACTGCAGTCCAGGTAACAGACAGTGACACACATCTCTGTACACAGCGAGATTACACTGAAGAGGCCATACAGCTTCAGAACAGGAGGAAACAACTTAGAAACATGTTAAAGGGCTACAAAAACCAACGTTCGCTTTGTCAGTGAGATTTTTAAATTTATTTTAAGGGGAGGGGCTGTAGGGACGGGTGTATTGTAAAATCCATGCAATGTATTGTTCTGGTACCACTGATGGCGCCAGCTGAACTACATCTAACAGCCTTTTCATCACTTCAGCTTCACAAAACAACAGAACGATGGCGTAAAACATCAACGTCGGCCCTGTTTAACGAGATCTCCACAAAGTATTTGCAAAAAGGAGTGCAGTCTATTTAATAAATAACTCTTATTGGTAATATTTTCTTATTTTTCAGTAGCACAGGACAAACTGGACCCTGGACATCATCACACAAGAGTTCCATTTACTTCATGAACATACTGAGGTTTTTTCTTTTTTTTTTTTTTGTAGACTTTATTTCAATTTTTTTTTATTTTATTTTATTTTTTTTACAATCAACCAATACCACAGTAGTGTACATAGGGCAGAGCACAAAACACAGAGAAGGCTTGTATCATTATTATTATAATTATTAATAATCATCATCATCTAACACACTAACTGAATAAGAGACTGAAGCACTGAGAACAACAAAACATCCTGACCTGACAGCGACCCAAATTCATTACATTAACCCAAAAGGGACATAAAGCAAAAACAATTATGCTTTTTCTCTCTCCCTCTTTAGTAATATCATTATGATCATTTCCCACCACACGTCGTAAGTGAATTTCTCTTGAGAGTGATCATAAAGATAAATATGTGTAAATGCCTTCACCTCACCTTTTAAAGTTTTAATTCATTGAATTGGGCCAAACGCACCAGGCGGCCGGTCGCTGTAAACACGGTGACAGTCAAGTCAGTCAACCACTAGGGGGAGCAGTCGGGTTCAGATGTGCAACATGAATGACCTGTCCACATGATTCCCTGCATGTTTGATATTTAGTTTTTCCTCATCGGAATGTAGGAATTAAAAATAAATGAAAAGTGATTTATTATTTTTATGAAAACAGAAAATATTAAACTGAAGGACAAGCTGGGTTTTTTTAAATTTACATTTACATTTGTTTGCTTTTTTTCCACTCAGCTTTCGTTTCAAGCAACCTGCTGATGTTCCCTGATGCAGAAGTATCAGCAACCTGAAACTGTTTTACACATTTAAACACTCATTCAGCTACATGTGTAAATTACATGAGTGATCACAGTGATGAGGAAAAACACTGAGCGAAGAGCCAGAGTTCTGCTTTTTGGGGAGTTGGGGCGTATTTTTAACTCTACTGCCTGCTGGCAAAGCTCTGCAAAACGCCTCGGAGCCAGCTTAAAAATGACTTCATTTTCTATATTTAATGAACTCTATACAAAAGGTTTGAGCGTCATTAAGTCCAACTTGCCAAGCTGACTTTTGAGAAAATATTAGTGTGAGAATATAGTTGAGCTTAAAGTCACATCATGTATCGTAAGCCCACTGTTAAAAAAATAAATAAATAAATAGTTGAAATAACCCATTAGATGAGACTTCTGAGAAGAGCCTTCACATTTGGTGCTGCTTATTGAAAACAAACAAACCTCTTGACTTCATGCTTTGGACTTCGAATAACTTCAGTACAGTTTAGGAGAAATTATAAACAATCCAAGTTAGAGCAAGACAGAGTTTGCTAAAACTGTCACGAAAACATGTGGAGGAAAAAGGAAAAGATTTATTTGGCAAAAACTCACACATCAGTTATTGTCCTCCTGCTTGCTGATCTCTGTGTGCACACGCTCAGTTGCTCTCATGTGAACCCCTCATTACAATGACAGATCGATTAATGGCAAGTGTGTGTGTGTGAACCACAGCACAGAAGTGGTGGTACTATATACATCAGAGCAAACGGTGACCCACATCCTCCCGACATCAATCCATGTCACAATTAACCCACTCAGATCTAAACGCGGGATTGGAGGATTGACGGATCAGACATCAACTTTAGATTCATTCTTCTTTCCTTTGCCTGAGACTTGACCCCCCCCAGATGAAGCTCATCTGTATTCTAACCTCTAAACAAAAATGCTATGAACACTAACAGAGCAATAGCAACACAGGACAGTTTGGCAGCTCTAAAAAAATAAATGGAAACATAAAAGGACCCAATTTCTCCAGAAAACCCCTACACACTCATACCATAGGATGCTGTCTCAGATTACACGCCTTGTTTACATTCTCATCCACTGCGGATGGATTATGAGAGTCCAATGGCAGAAATTGACACAAAAGTTGCTTCAACACAGTGTCTCTTCTCGGGTTTTCTTTTTTTCATCCATGTTGTTGCAGCTTTTGGTTTTTCCTTCAACATATAGCATATGTGTGGGTCTTTCACTTGAATTTTTAGAGGATTACATCATGATCTTTTTTAAAATGTGAAAATTTGAGGTATTGGACAGCTGTGTGTACCAACTAGAAATGTCAGATGTTTATAGTTTTATCGTTTTTTCACTGTATGTAAAAATAAGAACAAAATCAATGAATATTAAATTGATGAAAATTATTAAAATGATCACTTAACCAGAAATGTCTATAAGAAATAATTCAAAGCACAATATATCACAAAGTAAATTTAATTTATAATTGGTTCACTAATTATCTGTATAATAAGAGGTGAATGCAAAAATGCAGAACAAACAAAAAAAACTTGAGGGTTCCCCTAAAGAAAATTCTGCCCAAGGCCTGATTCAGATTTTGCTCGGCTCTGCAGAAAAGTGAAAAACTGCATTGGTGAATTGAGTTATCGTTGTGATCAAACTTAACTGCCTACAGGAATGAAATAAAGTCTCACAACTCATCTGCGGGGATAAAGCAGAGAAGAAATATTCTCCATTGCGATGCCATTTTCATCTTTGAAGATTCCTAGAAAGACCCTAATTCTGGGAATGATCATTTCAATTTTGAGAGCCGCTCATTTGTTATGCATGTTTGTATTAGAAACTTTCCAGGGGAAGGATTTTACAGGAATTTCAGAAGTATGTTATTTGAGACAGAACCTAAAGTTGACCTGCCCTGACTATGACCTCTCTACCTCCAGTACAGTACAGTGTGTGCCTACCCTACAGTACATGAGAACGCGAGATATTGCACTCGGTCACAAAACATTGCCGTCGTGTACAGCATGAGGAAAACCAACTAACCTAAGTCGCTTTCCGAACAATATGGCACTTAGTTGATCTCTACATCTGGAAACGTACAGATTCAGTGCAGATGATCACCAGCTGGGAGCTCAGGAGGAGTTATCAGTGCAGCTTTAAAAAAAGATATAAAAAGAAAGAAAACAAGAGCATTCCCTTTTTTTTTGCAAGAAAAGGGGACACCTGAACGAATGAAAGCAACAAGATCAAGGTGCTGCAAGAGAGCGCCTTTAAAATAGCTTTGTTGTGGTGGAACTTGTTCAGCACTTCATCTCTTTCTTTCACAAAATGGTGTTTGAAATGCTTTACTCGCGACCCGCTTCTGCTTTCCCTCCTCTGGTTTTGATTTCGATTTATCTGCGTTGGTGCAGGAGGAAAGTCCTTTCTGCAGGTCTAGAAAAAAGGCAGATAAAGCTGGAATGTTCAGGAGGGGGCAGGAAACGAGAGGAGGAAACAAAGAAGCAGACGCCTGACTACTTTCTTTTTATTTTGCTTTTCTTTTTTTTTTTTTGCTTTTTCTAACAGCGACTGAAAACTGCGCCCCAGATCAACTCATAAACAGCTTCACTTGAAACAGAAATCACAGAAAGCTATTTTCTCTCATCTGCAATCCTTCCACCGCCACGTCCGTCTGTCCTAGTAAATGGGAACCTGGTATGTGGGGGCCGTGTTGTTCTCGGTGAAGGGCGGGCTCTGGTAGGCCTCTGTGGTCTCAGCCGGGGCGCCGCCTGGCGAGTTGGACGGGTACGGCTGGGTGGGCGCGGCGCCGTCCATGTGCTCGGTGGTGAACAGGGTCTTGTCTGTACCCAGAAGATACTTCTGGACTGCACGCACTGTTAGGCCAGCCTGCAAAGGGCAGCGGAGGGGGCAGGGACATTACAGTAAAGTAAATTATTCAAGATGCTGCAC
This sequence comes from Brachyrhaphis roseni, assembly GCA_903066815.1. NCBI lineage: Eukaryota > Metazoa > Chordata > Actinopteri > Cyprinodontiformes > Poeciliidae > Brachyrhaphis > Brachyrhaphis roseni. Next base: position 7,388 of record CAEFZY010008021.1, on the reverse strand, counting down.
AGTCAGAGTGAGCTCATCAAAATCAATAGCCAGGATTTCATCCACGTGAGAAAATCCATTAAACACGACTGGCTAAGCTAAATCATGCCGAATATGAAATATAAACAAACTGGTGTCTTCTGTTTTCCAGTTTTTTAGAGAGTACCTTGCAGTTTCTTTGAAATAATTTGTCTTATTAAGAAATCAGTATTATTATCTTGTCACACATGTTCAAAACCCAAGCATGGGCCTTGAACAGGCGCTTAAGCTAAGCTAAGACAACTTAGCTTTAGCTAGCTAGTCGTCTTTGCTTGGTTTCTTGCTCAAGGCAAGAAAACAAGTTAGCTTAGTGTTTAAGCTAAGCTGACTTAGCTTTGCTTAAATTAATTTAATCTGAGTTCTGTCCAAAATCCACGCAATAACTTAAAAACTGTCAGCACAGGGAAACATGGTCCTAGTACTTAAAGTCACTCACATACTAAAGAAAAAAAAGTTTAGCATTTTGGTTTCATTTACTAGCACAGCCAATGCTAATCAACTAGCTTTAGCCTGGCTGCTAACCAGATGGCTGTCTGTTTGCAGTACAGATTGAGATGTCTGAACTTTTTAGCAAAATTATCCACCTTGACCACAAAAACAAATTTTCGTTTTTTATTATACGTATAAAAAGAAAAATTAAAAGCATGCTTATTGATGATTTTTGTTTTAAATAATGAGCAACATAAGCATTAAACCAGCTGATGTCAGAATCACTGTTTTCAAACTGTGGGACGTCAGGCATAAAAAGACGTCCTGCTTTATTTCAAGAGCACCGCTCTGATTTGCAAATCCTGACTGCCAAAGGTTCCCGACCGACACCCCAGAGGCTAGGCTGATCTGGAAACAGGAAATGACTAAAATTCCCCAAAGCTGATGTGCAAGACTGATTAAAAACCCACTAGAAACATTTTGATTCATTTCTGGTGCTCAAGCAAGTCTTAAGTTGCTATCAAAGTTGCTTTCATTTCACTGTTTTTATACGTTAAGTGTACTGAGTAGAGCTGCTTCTATCGTTGTGTGATAAGATCATAGGTTTTTAGAGACACAAAGACAGGTGAACTAATCTTCTTGAGGCAGAAACTGATCTATAACTTGGAGGAAGAATTCCACCATTTTCCAATTGATTTTAAAAAATCCAGCAGGACCACATCATCTACAAAAAGTCAAACCAGGCACCATCCTTTCCAGGACTTCACCTTGAGATCTTGTCAATCAACACCACTAATAGAATCAGTGAAAAGGAGCAGCACCTGTTGGCGAACACTTTCGATTTTGTGCAGAGCAAATGGACACGGCTCTTGTTTTGGTTGTACAAAGACTTGAAGACATGATAAAGGTCAGGAAACAGTCAGTACTGTTTACAGAGCCCATTTTATCAATTTCAAAACCATTTTTGGCATTTTCTTCTGGTGCGTGTGAGGTTTCAAAGCCTTACCCATGTGATTATGGAGAAGAAGGAGAAGGCGATTGCTGCCCGTGCTGCATCTGCTCCCTGGTTGAGAGGCAGATCGTCGACTTTGGTCCGAGACCACTGATTGGCTAGGAAGCAGAAACTTACAAAGTACAGAAAGGTCCAAAAACCTGCAGAAAACCAGCAGAACAAAGAAATGTTATTTCCAAGGAAACGAGTTTGATGCTCCTGACAGGAACGACCTGTGGTCCATTATTTCTCATTTCCCACTTCCATGAATTGAGAATAAATATTTTAGGAATTAAAAAAGCTCTCGTTTCTCTAACAGATGCAACCAGATTACAGTTTCATTTCTCCAAATGTAATGTCTTACATGATGTTTGAGCTTTGGTAAGGTTTCATAAATTCTCATTGAATTTGTATAATGCTCACCTCTGTTTTCAGAGAAAAGCAACAGCTATTATTGTCTTTTACACTACCTTAGGAGGAATTAATAACTCTTTAAACTTTTTTTATTTAGTTGCACTACAAACATATATGTTTATTATTTTGACCTTACGTAACAAACCGAGGTAACGTTTGTTTGTGAAACTGAAAAATGATACCCGGGTTATATTTTTATATATAAATATAATAATCTCTGGGGTTATGTCTTTACTGGCTTTGCATTTTTCTGTCCATTCTTCTTTGCAAAATAACTCAACCTCAGATTGGGTGTACAGCCTCTGTGAGTATCAATTTTAATGTCTTACCACAGATTCTCAATTGGACTTCGGTCTGGACTTTGACTGGGCCATCGAAAGACATGAACGTGAAGGTGAATCTCTGCCAAAGTGTGAAATATTTTGCTAACTCTAACAGGTTTTCTTCTTCTACATGCAGTATTTGTTTTCCACCCGTCAATGTGGGAAACAAATACTGTATATTGTCAAATATTGTCAATGTTCAGCATGGCTTTGATCCTTCTTCCACACGTGTGTCCTGTCCCCTACCTGCAGTGAACTGCAATGTTTGATTTGACTTCTTCTCACCTGAGAAGCCAATCTCCAGCATCACAGCCTTCTTCCTGTCTTTGACCGAGCTGATGGAGGAGAACTTGTAGTCGAGAAGGAAGAAGAAGGAGCATGCCAGCAGGCCCACCAGGCCCACAAACACGGCGTAGTTGCAGGCGTCACCGTTCCTGTTGAAGACGCAGTGGAGGCGCTCGCTGCCCAGGTTAACATAACCCTCGTTCACGATGGAGGCGAAGACCACCAGGGAGAATATCTGTAGGCAGGAAGAACAGCGGGTGGATGAGTTAAACATGCAAATTGTATGAAAAATATCAGTATTATAGGATTGAAATTCTCTTGTTATGCTTAAAAACTTTTTTTTTTCAGGCACATTGAAAGCATCGTGCTCTAAAAGCCCCTCTTTGGCATTAGCCTAATTTCTGCTTGGGCTTTTTTGTTGTTCTTCTTCTTCTCTGACTGACTGCAGATGAGAATGCTTCACTTCCTCTATAGAATTAAACTCCCCTGCATACCAACCACCGAAACAGAAGTGTGCTATCGACTGCTGTGGCCGCTGCCAGCAAGTTGTTGTGTTCGTCTCACAGCGTTGAGTTAAGGCTTTTAGCAGGAGGCACCTTTTTCCTCATCCAGCCTCTTCTCTTTGTTCAGAACCTAAACTCCAACATGCATCAGCAGACCAGCAGTCTTCAGCTTAATAAGGCCATGTGACACACCATCACAGAGAGAAAAATGCACTCATACTGGGGCGGTCTGGGTCATATGATGAAGAAAGGACACACAATGGGATAATGTCGGGCTCACATTCTAACCTAATCACATGAGCGGACGTAATCTGAGCAGATAGACGCGTTGGAGCTCTGGGTGAATCAGTGGGATGAAGCGGCGTTTAGCGTCACCGCGATGCAGCGCTGAAGTTCAAAACTGTAGTTTCCTCAAGTTTCCTGTCCTTTCCGCTTAAATGTTATCTTAATTTTTTTTCTTTAGAAAAGCTTTCATATATTTTAAAAAGCAACAAAAATGAAAATTCTTGGCACAAAATGACACGGATTCATTCTGTTTTTGAATGCTTCAGATTTTGAAAGAAATTCTAATGTAATACAAACATAACCTGAGTTAATGCCAAAAAGTAATTTTTGAATGGGGATTTCTTTTATCGAGGAATTAAAATGAAACTATCCAAACAAACAATGTGAAAATGCATTCCTCTTGCTAAATTATAAACTTATCAAATTATTTTTTACCAGCCTTATCCGTCCCTGCAGAATCAAATAAAAATAAATAAAAAATACTTAAACAGAACCTGTCTGACAAAATAAGCTACTGTGGCATAAAAAGCAGTAAAGCCTTTGTAGAGAACCCTAATTTGACAAAAAATATTAATTTAAAATAAAACAAATAAAATAAAATTACAAAAAAACCAGACAAAAAAATATTGTTGGCACACTTGTTCATTTTAAACCAACTATGATAAACACAACACAAAAATCTTTGGTGGACCCCCAAATTAAACTCTGCCCGGGGCTCCAGTCAGCCTTTTGCAGGCTCTGGATTCATTATATTTCCATCTTGACTGATCTTCAGTATATCTGCTGAAAATATTTATAGGTTTGCTGTGTTACAAGAATCTAGATGAAAATGTTATGGTCCATCTATAAAAACACAAACACACTCGACACCATGCTGTCAGAAGACGTAAGATAATGAAACTGCACTTCATTGTTCCACAAACCCCTGCGCCGCTAAAGACGAGCTACTTCGCGGAACCCAAACGTCAGACCACGACGCATCTCCGTGGCCCTGCGTGCGTAACGATGCTGGCGGACCAATCACAGGTGAGATGGCGAACGACAACCGTGTAGGGTAAATCAGTAAAACCATCAGCTGGAAATTACATCGCAAATAATAACAAAAATGGAAATAGGGTTTAACTATGAGAGAATCCAAAATAATAACATCTAGTGTGTGAGTAATTTGGTTAATTTGATGGATAATTAACCTGAATGTCTGATTCTCTGGTCCGATCTGCTGTGTGTATGTGTGCGTGTGCGTGCGTGTGTTTCTAAAGCGGTGCCCGGTGAGGTGTAACCTGGAAATAACAGCACCGGTCAGTTTGTACCCCGGAAAACATCTGTAGTGGAAGCAGTTATGGACTGTGTCAGCCAAACAGCAGGCCTGGTAACACCCTGCACCAGATTTCTTGAACACACACACGCATACACACACACACACAGCAATTCACCTTCATTTTTTACGTTTCAATCCGCGCACCCCGCTGACCAGCTTTTTTCCTCCACACGCGCACGAGTAGCCACACTAACAGCAGGCTGAAATGCAGAACGCAAACGGAACATCTCTCACCCAGGAGAGCACTCTCAGGATGGTCTGCGGCTGCTTGGCGAACGTGATCGGGTCCACAGCGGTCCCGGTTCGGCCCGCTCCGAACGATCCCACTCCGTCCATCTTCTGTCTTTCTCTCTCTCTCTCGGTGTGTGCGCTCTGTGCGGCTCCACGATCACCCGGCTCCGCGGCAGGATGGATGCGCTGCTGCTCGCTGCTGAAGGGACGGGTCCTGCGCGCTCCCAGTGGCGCGGGGACGAGCAGGACCCAAAGACGGGTGAGAGAGAGAGAGAGAGAGAGAGAGAGAGAGACTGAGAGAGAGAGAGAGAGAGAGAGAGCTGCCAGATGTAAATGTTTTCATTTGTGCTTAAATTAGTGTAGCTTTAAAAATTTGTTTTGATTTATTTTTTTAAAGTATGATTCTGTAGAGAAGTTTTGAGCAGTTAGTATATTAATTAACATTAACATTTTTTCCTTGGATAAGGAGAAAGTTATCCAAGTTGGGATGTGAGGCTCTTCCTACCAAAGAGTTAGTCCAATTAACTTTCTGTTTTCTGTTCAATCAACCCGCAGGTAAGATACTGACTGTTCATAGCTTTTCCAGTTACCCAACCTAAACAATCTGAACCTGTTCTTCATATAGGACAGACACTCTTTCTGGTGTCTGTCCTATTTGACAGACACCACTGTCATATAGGAGAATGGATTACAAAGAACCCAAATACATTTTTTTAAAAATTAGAAATATGTCTTTCATTGCTTTTTATTTTTATTTTACAATTACACTTGTCACACAAACTAAACATAAAACAACTAATGTGCAGAATTGATCATTCACTGTTCTTTTATATTAGCGTCTTTGCAAGTCTCCCCGCTGAGGCCGACGCCCCGTCCTCACGTCTGTCAAACACGCGCTCAGTCACAAGAGCCGTCCTTCCAGCCGTCTTTCCACCTCTCGTCCACCAGCGAGCAGTCGAACTCGGGCTTCCCCAGCCGAACATTGACTTGGTTGTGAAGGCGGCAGAGCCACTGGGAGAGAGCGTGGCGGCTGCTCGTATCCGGACGATTGGTCTTCAGTCTGCAGGGAGAAAATGGGGTTTGATTAGAGTCGTCATTGATTTTACACTTCATGCTCTCATGACAGACATCGTGACACCGCCGAGTGTGTCGATAGATGTAATATTCAATGATCCCAGCCAATTTGCCAGCTAACCTGGCTTTAAGAATGGATAAGGAAGGCAAACATTAAGCATCTGGGATGACCCCAAAGGAAACTCATTTAAAGAGGCAGCATTATGCGTCTTCTAGCCACAGAGTGCCGTTTTATAGCACAATCAAGTAACCATGTTGACTTCAGTTGTTATAAAAAGTACTATACATGTATATAAGAAGACTTAAAAGAAAGTTGACTTTGTAACTTAACGCCTTGAAATTGGGCCTCTGTCTCTTTAAAAACTCCTGCTCTTTCTGAAACTCCGCCTTCAGGAAGTCATCACAAAATGGCTCCTCTATTAACTAGTGTTTCACTGAGTCATAGCTCACTCAGCAGATGCGTAGCTTCACCAGGTGTTTGCTAATTGCTGCAGGCTAGTCTAGAGGAGTTGACAGAAACTGCAGCGCTGAGGAGGAGCTGCGTCTCAAAGGCGGAGCTTGGTCCACCCGGTCGTTTCGCACAGCTGAATGGTTGCCACGGGAGACGAAAAGATTTCTCTAACATGCCTAAAAGAAATACTCCAGGTATGTTTTTGACTAGGGAATACCTTAATAATGTGATGTGAGGCTCAAAGCTATTTTACATAATTCTGCCCCTTTAAACGAACCGGCTATGCCAAAAGCAAAGTTAAAAATCCAGATGAAGTTTTGCCATAATCTTGTAGATGACAAGAAGTTTGTGGTGTCTCTGCAACTTGCAACGAGTCTGATTGTGAAATCTAGACTGGATAAGAGTAAACACACAAATTTGAGACTGTGTACGCAATTTTTGTTTTTTACATTCTTGATTGAAGCTTTAATAGCGCCAGATTTAGATGGTATTCTTGTCCATGATGAGAGTATGTAAACTCCCCTGGTCCTTTACGGTAGTGCACCGTGATCTGACCTGTTCCTGAGATCTTCTGCACATTCTTCACAGGGGTAGAACTTGGAGAAGAGGTTGATTAACTGCCCCATGTCTTGTTGCTGGGTGGAAGACGGACGATCGGGATAGTACGCTGCCATGGTGTGCAGGAACGACCAAGTGCTCCGTCCCAACTCCTCTCTGTCCAGTGGGCACTGAGGATCTGGCTGCTCTGTTTCTGAACCATGCTTGTGCTGCAGAAGAAGAGAGACAGTAAAACCCAGATAAGTCACTTAGTTGTAAAACTTAGCAGGAATTATAAGCGAGTGAAGCAATGCTCTAAGGTCAACAACTCATGATAAGAGAGGTAGTGGTAGTATGGGCTGGGGGTACGATTCTTCAGCAGGAAATGTAAAGTATAGTAAAGTCCTGCAATATCTAGGGTGACCAGATTTGGGTTTCTGAAAAGGAGGACTAATTTGCCATACAAAGAAACCTGGAATGGAGTAGTGGAACGGAGTGGCAATGTAATCACAATGCACTGTAAGCTATG
>CAEFZY010008018.1:0-72117 GCA_903066815.1 Brachyrhaphis roseni | reverse complement strand
CCCTCAAGCTCCCAGGCCTCTGGTAGAGGACCCGAGCTAAGAGGAAGAAACACCACCCGCGGTGGGTGAGAAGGGAATTTTTTATATATATATATGCAGATTTACAATTTACAATTTCCTTAATCATTAAAAATATTTTTTTACATTTTTTTAAACAAGATGTGCAACTGCTTATGCTTAGCACTCTAAATAAACGCTATTAGCCAAAATAAACAATTAAAAATACCTCTATGTGAGACATATCTATAACTTTTTCATTTATGGGGTTTATTTACTGAAATAACTTACCATTTCCGTCATATTCTAATTAATCGAGGTGCATCTGTAGCTGTTCCTTCTGTTCTCAATCTCCCCAGGTGAGAACGAGTTACATTGTATTTCATAAGAAGTCATTTAGATACAGTATAGTGGGTTTTTTTTGTGGTTTTAAAAGAAACAGTGCTCAGTGAGTTTATGTCTACTTACAGATTCATGTAATGCCAAGACCAAACTGTGCAGCTTTGTAAAGTGATGATGTGCTAAATTCCTAATGGATTTTAAAAGGCCAACATGATATCCTAATGATATGGACTGATTGTAGAGCATCTCTGATGGTGCTTATTTATTAAATGTTAGGTTAGCAATGGCATTGCCACGTAATCAAATCAGTAGTGAAAGCAAGTAGTAAGCTATGCGCTACATTGAAGATACCACGAATCTTCAGTATTTTATTTTGAGATCAAGCATCAGATTTATTTTTAATTCTATAATGCGGATCTTTTTCTTTTTCTTTTTTTTTTTTGGTAATTTTTTTGCTGCAACCAGCGTCCATCCTAGCTTGGAGACAGATGAACGTCATCTATCCGCACTGCTGTGGCTTGATTTAGTAAATGCCCTGGAACATTTACAGAGACAGCGTTTGAATGCCTCCCACTCAAATACTCTCTCCCTCCAACACCAGCGCTCCTTTGCTTCTCTGCTGCCAGAACTCACAACATTTCTCACCAGATTCTCCACTGTGCAGAAATTTTCCCTAGGAGCCATAAAATATACAATTTAATATCACTTATGAAAGATGCAATTCTCTTGCAATCATATCTACTTAATTCTGTGGCTTATTTTTCGCCCTCATCACCCTCCATTGTTGTCATTATCGCCCTGCTTTCTAATTAACAAGCTTCTTGTGTTGTTCACTGAAATCTCTTCCTTGAATGATATTTCTGCATAAATGTGATCATAGGTATTGTTTCCCCTTGTTGCAGGGCTCCCTATGGAAAGGCTGTGGACATGTGGTCGGTGGGGTGTATTCTGGGGGAGCTGAGTGACGGACAGCCTTTGTTTCCAGGGGAAAGCGAGATTGATCAGGTTGGTAGAGCAGCAGAAGGTACTAAATTTAAAAAGGAGGTGAATAAACAATATTTTTTAAATATGAAAACCTTTTAGTTAAAGGTCCTACAACTTTTCCTGTAACCAGTGGAAGCATTTTCTTTTAGGTTTTATTACCTTTTCAAAGCAATTTTAAAATAAACTTTCGGTGACACAACTGGTGTTTTGGATCTACAAGAAGCTTTCATCTGGATAGCTTTCATCGTCTCCTTCAATGTCAATAAGCTGAAATAAAATGTCAAGTGCTTTTGAAAAATAAAAATCACTTTTACAGTGACAAAAACAAAGAAAAGATCATCAACTCTGCAGTTTCTTTTCAGCCTAGTCATTTTATTCCAATGTGGTTTTCAGACGCACTCATCTTTCCCATTTTAATGGACAACATACTATGATGCAAGGCAATAAACAAATTTTATAGACAGCCAAAGAGGTTGGTGAGAGTGGGAGAGCCAGCACAAGGCATAAAGAAGCTGTGCAGTTACTTAAGACCCCCAAATTAACAGGCGGGCAACATGAGCCAAAAAATTATACACAACATCCTAGATTATTGTTAATGTGAAGTATATCATAAATAATTTTTTATGTTGACAGTGCACTAGGGGACATTCAGCACTTTACTGTTATGCTGGTTTAAAGACATAAGGAAATTCAGAATGGCTGATAAACTCTGTACAGGGTTAACTTATCATATGTATGACAAACTGTTTTTATCTGGTCAGAGTTCTGACTTTAGGTGAGTAGTTGGAAAATTCGACCTCCAAGAACAAAGAAAATGCACCATAAGTTTCTGCTGCAGTTGCAATGTTGTGCCCAGAATCGGATCAGCTCAGTCTGCTTTCTTGATTTGCTGATTTTCACCTCCAGCTCTTCACCATCCAGAAGGTTCTGGGTCCTCTTCCTGCTGAACAGATGAAACTCTTTTACAACAACCCGCGATTTCATGGAATCAGGGTAGGAAACACAAACAGTCTTCCTCTCCTCCTTCGTTCCTTCCTTTCATTTTCTCTTCCTTCCTCCTTCTTCTTTTATTTTGTCCTCCCTCTCTCCGCTCTTCTCTCTTATCCTCGTCTCTCCTGCCTGTCCTTTCCATCCGTTTCATTTTTGTGGCAGTGTTCCCAGCACCATGACTGAGTGGATTGCTATGACTCATGAGATAGGTGGTTGGTGTTCAGCTTAACAGCAAGAGAAAATGTCCCAGAAGGCTGAGAAAAGCTACGCGTTTGTGAATGTGTGTGCAAACTCAGTAGTTTGTTTAGTGTGATCCTTGTCATACGAACTGAGAGTTACTTTTTTCTTCTTCTCTTTTTCAACTGGCAGGAACATTTACTTTGTTTTGTGAAGCGTAATATGAGTCTAAAGAAAACAACAAAACCGTTACTGAGGATAAACATTTTATGTAGGATTCTTTTTTTTCCTGTGCCAGTTTCCCACAGTTACCCATCCTCAGACTTTGGAGAGACGCTACCAGGGAATTATGAGTGGTTTGATGTTGGATTTGATGAAGGTAAATGTACACTGAAACTTTCTTTTCCACTTGCACATCTATTGAAAATCTTCTAAAGTAAATGTGTTATTCACTAGATTCAAAAGATTTTTGACTAATAGTGCCAAACAACCTCTTTTGCTTCTGTTTTTCCATCAGAGCATGTTGCTGCTGAACCCTACCGAGCGTTTTCTAACCGAGCAGTGTTTGAACCATCCTGCTTTCCAGCCTTTGAGGCAGGCGGAGAGAGAAAAATCTTCTCCTGCTTCTCCAAACCCACCACGCTCGTCCAAGAGAAAAACACATCACCACGGAGAAAATACAGTCCCTACAAGGTAAGCTCTCTGTCATTTACATATAGTAAATGACTATATGTAAATGACATATAGTCATAAAACCCAACTTGTTACAAACTTCATGTTATCATGATCAATTTGAAATGTGATTGGAATTTATTTATTTATTTTGGTAAATAACTAGAGATAGAAAAAAAAAAGGCATTACTAAATTAAAGCTGTAACAATCTTACTACACAGGTGTTCTCAGTTCAGGCTAGAATTGTCTAAAATCACATTTTTATACATTTTAAACCAGAGTAGGTCAGTTGCATTGCAATCCAGACATGTTACCATGGCAACACAACATAGGGAACAAAAATTTGTGTTCAGAAAGATAAAAGGTTAAAATCGGATGGCTAAAAGGGATTTAAAAGTTGCTACCGCCTACAAGGGCGTGACATTCGATGTCTTTGTTTATCCGAAAGATTTTGGATGAAAACGTTCAGCTTTTAGCATATTTTTCTGGGGTAAATATAGATAATGAATCTGCACTACAAAATTCTCATGATCATCCAGTGTTTGACAGGAAGCGTTCTTCACAGCTCTGCACCACCTTAATGTCTCTTTACTTTACTATACAGCTAGTGGAAAGTGTTCATCTTTTCTCAAACACTTTCCTAAGCAAGCAAGCGTGAACACATTAAGTGCAGCCATCAGCTGCTGTTGAGTTAAGATGAGCAGGTATCAGCTGCTGAACGCTCTGTCCAAAAAGTTGTTGAAATCAGGGCAGCAGGTGGCATAATTGTACAGCAGGCGTCAAATATACACTGAAAGAAAGAGTCAGTTGAACCAACCTAATTTAATTGCTTCAATTAGTAACAAGTAATTCAATTAAGTTTATCCAACCCAATTCATCACGTTTATCAAAAGTGTACACTTTTGAGAGTAGACTACAAAGTCTATTTGGGTTGTAGTTCATATTACGGACTTATTTACATTAATTTCACTTAATTCTTAAAAGTGTACACTTTTGCTAAAATTTAAAATTCATAAAAATTGAATTTTTATGATCATGATATATTGAGTTGGTTAGATGTAGGATATGAAACTGGCACTGAACTGTTGTTTCAAGTAAAGTCAAAGTAAAAAGTTTCTATAAGTTAAAGATTTGTAACTTTTAAGTTAATTGAACACAAAAGTAAGTTGTCATAACGAAAACAAAAGAATTAAGTGAGATATAAATAAGTCCATACGATGATCTAAGAAGTTGAGTCTTTCACGCGTCTCTCTGGCCCTCCAGGAGTCACAACAAGAGCTCAAGTCGTCGATCAACCAGCAAGGAATGTTCCAGCCTGCCTCGCCACGGAGGCCTGCATCACCTCAGCAATGAGAGTTTCCTGAATGGCAACAAACCGGCTCCATCTAGTTTAAGTCCTACACTCCACCCAAAAGTCCAGTACATGTCCCAGACCCTAAATCGTTCAGCCTCATCCAATAAAGATCTGGCTAACAACAACCTGCCACACCTTCTCAGTCCCAAAGAGACAAAAAACAAGACAGAGTTTGATTTCAACTTGGGGCCCTCAACAAAGCTGTCAGATCAGGGACATGGGGCAAAGTACACCCACAGCAAACCAAGCTCGTCTCGCTCTCAGCAGCAGCAACAGCAGCAACAGCAGCAGCAGCAGCAGCAGCAGCAGCAGCAGGCCAGCCGGCACACCTTCCTGGAAAATAAAACCAACACATTACAGTCTGGAGCAGAAAAACAACATGGCCGCCATGCCCACAGCATGGCAGACTCTGCACACGGATCCATGTCGTCCTCTTCTAAAAGCTCAGCTTCTTATCTAAGCCTGTCCAAGAGCCACGGGGCTCTTAGCGACGCCAAATCTATAGGGAACCTCAGCGATGGTCGACTTCACCCAGACGACCCAAACGCGAACCCAACAGCCGTTGTAGGACCCAGTGCCCGTTTCTTCCCTGCCAGCTGTTTGGACCTCAACGCCCCGTCGGGTCTTCCAGGACCCCCGGGCAGTCCCTCAACTCGACACAGTGACCGATCAGGACACAGTCCCGCTTCCCGTAGCAGCGTAAATGTCCGTATGGAGAGCAACACGTTGGATTCCTCATCGAGACACCAGTCCAGACACAAATCGTTGGCTCCAGGTACGTTTAGATGAAAGAAAAATCTGCTTTTGTTGCCATGAAACGTTTGGATAATAGATCTTGAAATATTTTAGTCGGTACCATGACTACGGTATGTTTCTATACTAACTCTTGTCCACAAAACAATTTCATAAAAATCCAAAATGTTTGCAGTGATCAAGACGGTCATTAAAATATTCAGAAATCCAATGGATGAAATAAAACCTGTACTTTATGCTTCATCATATTGAATATTAAAAGATCAAATGAGGCAGTTGTTTCAAATATTATATAAAAACCACTTTAGCAGCTGCAGTCGATGGTAATGCCAACATAGCTCTCTTCTTTATTCCCCAGAAGATGCTGGTGCTCCAGAGCTCCTAGACCCAGGAGGACCAGCGATGCCCAACACTCACACCCTGCCTTCCCCCCACGAGTCTTATCACTACGGCCTGGGCTACACGTCCCCCTTTTCCTCTCAGCAACGACCTCAGCGCCACTCCATGTACGTGAGACGGGAACGTCACCGACCACACGGGTCTGAGGGGGTTATGGCGGGCCTGCCGCCGCCTGGGCAGGCCATACCGACACGGGCCAGCAGCCTCCAGCTCCTCTCTCCACAGCTGCAACATCGTACCAACCTGACTGGACATTCAGTGAGCTCGTCGAGAGAAGACTGCACCGACGACATGACGAGGGTTAGTGGCCAACAAGTTCTGGGTGATTTATGGCAGAAAATGAGAGCATTCACTCTGAGAAAACACCACCAGAAGAAGTAAAATTATCTTTCATTGCAATAGCATAATATAGCTCTAAAATGTTTAGATAAATATAAATAATATAGAATAATCATGGGGGGTTTTTTCCCAATTATTCTTTTAAAATTGTTCAGAAAATCTGTGATTTTATAACAAACACGACTTTTCCTCCATGGATATTTGTTTTCCACCAAAAATAAGGCTACAAAACAAAAGATTGGATTTTCAAAATGTTTTGGTGTGAGATTGTGCTACTAAAGTAAAAGATGACTATTTAAAAGTGTTTTGCTCATATTTTAGTGTTGGCAAACATAAATGAAAATTCATCCTTTTTTAAATACAATAATGTAAAACACATGTGACATGTTTGACTTTAACGGAAGCTTCTTTATCTTTTGAGGAAGGAAGTCCATGTTGTTCATGGAGCTCTCCAGCTGCATTTGAAACTCACATCTACATGAAGTCGGTCGCAATCGGCAGATTTGGCAGATGAATGAGAAAAATAATGCAAACATGATTCTTAAATGAAGTAATTCCTGCTTATTTGAAACACAGTACACAGGTGTTAAAAAAACAGCTAAAAGTGTTTTTGGTTTTTGAGAGCAAACAACATGTTTCTCTGCGTGTGTGTGTGTGTGTGTGTGTTCTGCACAAGCTGCTGTGTGTGTGTAGGGACTGTCACTGTCACATTGTCATTGCCTCTGCATCGCTCTGCTTCTCCAGTCTGCTTTGACCAGCAACTGTCCGTCTTCTCAACAGAGCGAACAGCCCCCTAAAGACATGAACCACCCTTGTGCCCCCATCAAAGACTCTACGAGGGACAACTCCGCTGCTTTTCATACACAGCGCTCTAAAAACGAGGTCCGACCCTTACCTCCAAATAGCTCTTCTCACTGTCAGGGTTCATAGGCTTTTTCCCCCCCCCAACAGCTTCACTGCACGTTGTCGCTGTTTTAAATGTAACTTCACTGAAAAGCTCTTAGACTGTCCTGACTGTCTTGTGAGGTGTGCCAGGGAAAATGATACTGAATAACAGTCGATGATGAATAAGATTATCAAGATGAAAGAAGCTGAAGAAGTTTGTGTGTGTGCGTGCGTGTGTGTTTTTTCTGCGTGGTGTGTGGGCGTGTGTGTGTGTGCTTCTTAGGTCGGTATGTATCATGACCCTCACGGTGAGGATGCAGGTTCCTCCAAGGAAAACCGGATGATCTTCACTGAGTCCATGCCTCGGAGAGTAGGCAGCTTCTACAGAGGTAAATCCTGTTGTTACACAAAATGTAGTGCAAGGAAAAAAAACAACACACATTTGAATATGATTTACATCAATGACAAATAGGATAAATAAGCACAAATTAGCAAAATATGTTGTTATTTTTCCAGCAACGGTCCAAGGCTACTCTTTAGGAGATTTTTTGGTAGTCAGAATCTTGTGACAGTGAAGTGACAGTATTAATTAGCCCTGTAAATTGGCATGATAAGTGTTGCAAAATAATAATAAAAAAGACGATCTAAAAGTAAGTTCTGAGTATGGAAAAGTTGAGTTGTAATACCTGAAGCCACAAGTCTTAAGTCTTGGTCTTGTCTTGACTTCGAACATGCTGGACTCAAGACCGCAGCTGGAATTTTTTTTTTTTTTACAGCAATTTAGAGTGAAGCCCCCGGCTCCAATCAAATGCAACCAGCAAAGTTTTTTGTTATTTTTTTTTCATTTGAACTTTATAATGCCGCAACCCGCAGCCCTATGTGCTGAGCATGAAAAGATGAGAGGAATGAGAAAACAGCAGGGAGAAACATTTTCCAGTGCAAATATATGGCTGATTTTCTACCTGCACAACATGCAGAAAGAAAGAAGCCTCAGTGAGTGAAGTCCTCCCCCTCAACTCACTCTGCCTGCAGCTAATGGCAAGTCAGATCACGTTTAGCTGGACGTTTTCAGGTTGGTCTGTTTAGTTTGGATCCAGGTTATCGGTTAGCTTGCTAACGGGCTTCTATGGTCAGATCTTCTTTAAGTGTTATAGTAATAATCTTGACAATTGTTCCTGATGGTCTGGATCTTGGTCTTGGATTTGGCCTCTCTCTCCTACAATCTTGTTTTTTACCTCCGTCAACATGGTTAATTATGTTCTGAGTTGAGTGCTGGTTTGTATTCATATTCGTATTCATGCTGGATATATATATTTTGTTTGTTTGTTTTTTTGCCATTTAAGTGGAACAGTTATTCCTCAAACTGTTTTCTAAGTATTTTGGACTCTGCAGATGAACCATTCGCTTCAAACACACACGCCTCACTATAGTGTGGAAACACCCACTGTCAGTCAATTTCTTCCCTCCTTGTTTTTCTTTAGTCCCTTCCCCCAGACCGGATAACTCCTCTTCTTTCCACGAAGGTGTTGGTCAGGGAAGAGGGCCTGGGGTACCCGTTGTGACCGGTGATCCAGGCGGCATGGCGAACCACTCCAAACGCCAGACGGCTTTTGATTGGTAGGAACTCATACGCTGTCAATGTCTTGTTAAAGCAAATATTACAGCCGATCTGCACACCGACCCTGAGAGGCTAAATGTAACTTTTCATTCTTTTACCTGCACCAGCTGCAAAAATTTTTGTTTGCAATCATCCTGGTAGTTATGTGGAAAAGAGCTGGCAACAGATCCAAAGCACTGATAAATGGAGATGTTTTTCTTTTCTTTAGTCTGCCATTATCATTACTTAAGATGTATTAGAGTTTTCATTGCTGCTTAGTTCTGTTGCTGTTTATTAGATTAAAGACAATTAATGAAAACATACCACAGAATACATTTCTGCTACCTGACATTTATTTGCACTTATTATGATGACTGTAGTACTGGAAAAATGATTTTTTTCATAGGCAAAAAATACAGTATTTACATTTTTTTAAATTATAGAGGCATCCTTTTCAGTTCATTCTTCTTTTTTTTCTATTTTTTTTCTATTTGTGCTTTACCAAAGCGGATAAATCTTTGTTGTGATTTATTCCTAAGAATGTAATTACAGAAGCCCTTTCCACATGTGCTCTGCAGGACTGCTGCAGAAGCAATGGTCATGAATCCTCCAGAGCCCACCAAAGAGAAGCAAAAACAAGGCTTCTTCAAAGCCATTAAAAAGAAAAAGAAGAAGACACAAATAGTAAGATTTGCAATTCTGTCAACCATTACGTCAGCCAAAAAAGACCCACCACATTTTTTTGTGGATTCTGTGTTTTGTTTTTTTTTAGTGTATTTAAGCTCTAAAAAATTGATCTCAGCCATCATCAATGTGTGCAATTCCTGTAAGAATGATGAGTGACATTAATCACTGAGTCCCAAAGGGTAGTTCTGATTTACTATGAAAATGGCATATTGTCTGCAATCAATTTTAATCATAATAATAATAATAATAATAGACTGCATAGGTTGAAAACCAGGGAACTTAATGAAAAGCAATCACTACAAGCACTCAGATAATCAGACAGTTCTGGTAAAGCTCTGGCTCAGTAAAACACATTGTAGCGTTCAGCCGTGGGACAGAATTAGCTTGTTCTATTTTCTATCTATTTACTATTTTTCTATTTACTATTGTTCTATTTTCTATTTACCATCTATTTTCATGCGTTGTATATTATTTCTGTCATGTCCATACGTTTTTTTTTGTTTGTTTTTCAACATTTTCACCAACAATTTCTTATAGATGGATGGAAAATCAAAATGTTTTTTGCCAGCAAAAAGTAGGGGTTAAAACAAGCTTTCAAACAATAAAATGTTATTTTTTTTCTACTGCTTTTATCTCTCTAATGAAACTTTTGTGTCAATATTACTTCTGTCTTTTAGTGTCTAACCTTATGCTGCACTTGCAAGGATGGTTGTGGATCAGCTGCTGTTTCTTTTACCATTTCTTCTCTATTTGCTGCCAGAAAATTGTGTTGAAAGTTTGTGGCTGTGCATCTTTTCCTCCACAGACGGACGTGGAGGACGGAAGGAATCCGAGCATCAAGAAAAGCCTTTTCCCCCTTTTTAGCTCTAAGAATAGCTTAAAGCACAACTCAGCTGGAAAAATCCTACCTGTAGTTGCCTCGCCTATGGTACAGCATCAGCCTGCGGCACCCTACCCTGCCTCACCAGTAATCTAACTTCAACTCTACGGCTGCATGTTAACTGGCACGGCTCTCACGCCACAATGACAAGCTTTGAAATCTTCCTCAAAAGTTTCAAATTCCTCATTGTGTTCTAGTTTGAGGGGATTTCAAATTATTTCTTTGCAAGCTTAAATCCGTAAGCGTTTCTGTTTTTGTGTGTGCATCCATTTGTCCTGCTAATATGAATGTTAAAATGCCGTCGCACTAATTCATGCTGCAGTGCATTTTGCTTGTGAGGCTGGCGCTTATAAAAATCATCGTATCATGATGGTCTTTGACATTTTCAGCAAGATACATCTATGGTCATTCTTTGCAAATTTGTTAGATTTGGGTAGGTTCAATGTACTCTTGTAACTTTTTGTCAGACAACATACAAATACAGTATGTTATGATATAATGCAATGTGGATTTGAAAAACACACATTTCAATTAATATATTGCAAAACGTACTTTAAGTTTTGGAAATATTCCCACTCACTGACATCTTTTGCATCCTGTTATGTGAGAGCCAGAAACGTCACTTGGTAGAGCCTATTCAAGATGTGGGGGAAATTAATTGTTTTTCATTTCTGATTCTCTTTTTTAACCAAAAATGTGAAGTGTAACTAGATTTAGATTCATATGTTTCGCAGTGTGGGTGGTGCGCTAGTTTTCCTCCTAAAGTTTAGCTTTAGTCTAATGTGACCAGAGCATCTTCCTAAACATGTCGCTGAGTCAACGACGCGGTTTGTGACAAACTTTATACGGGACTTTTAAGGTTCTTTTTTCCTGCCACTTGCCATATAGACCTGATTTGTAAAGTTTTTAAAGCTGTTGTCCTCTCAACCAACATGTCAGCTTAGCTGGACGATCAAGTTTAGCTTCTCTACAACTTCTTCCCATTTTGTTCTTTGCTTTAATTGCACAAAGGTGGAGTCTGACTTCTGAAGACGACTGAATCTTATTTATCTGAGTAAATATTGCTGTTGGCAATGACACTGGCAGAACAGTGTTGTTGTCCTGAAGAAGATCCATGGTTTTAAAAATAATTAGCACATTTTCATAGTGATTAAAGTTGAAATTTAAGTTAGACTAACAGCTAATAAGGATTTGATATATGTATCACAGAATTAGCATGAGTGTATTTCTTGATAGTTTCATTTTAGGGACTTGCCATCCTGTAAACTACTTGTTCCAGTTGAAGCACAATAACCTTAAAATGGAAATATAATGTTACCTAAATGATGATGAAGCGGTTTTTAAACTCCAATGCCTCCTAGTGTGTCTTCAGACACATCAATGAGGCCTTAGGTTAGAATAATTATCATTTTGCTTTCAAGCTTGAACATTGCACAGAAGGTCTGTTTATGTAATAAGTGGGTCAAAAAATTTTGACAAGTTTGCATTTGGAATTTGGACAGAAAGTGCTTGTTTGGCAGCTCTGTGACTTGACTGTTTTCTCAGATAATCTCCCACATCCCATTCAAACTATCATCCAGAAAGGGCTTTACGTGTGTTTCCAGGGTTACCAACCCTCTGAAACTGTCCTTTTATTAGCTCACAAGACAATAAGTGGTTCCAAAGACCAGGAAGATGAGTCTTGTCAGCTTTCTTAAACCCTGGCAATGAATAGGGAGTTATCACTGATCATCATCATCATCACCTGTTTGCTTTGTTTTTTTGGTCAGCTACAAGGGTGCATGTTGAACATCACCGGATTGTGGATGGCATCTCATCAAGTTCAATAATATTCCAGCAACACTGCAACAGATTAAAAATATAGATTTTCAGCACTAATCTTCCTTCTTTGATTTTCAGGTTACTGGGAACGGACAGGAACACCTTTCCCTTCAGAGGAGCTCCAAGTCGTCCTCCCATCACAGCAGCCGACGGAAAAACCGCGAGCGGTCCCGGGACAGAGACCGCGACCGGGAACAGAGCAGGGACAGGGACAGGGAGCGAGACAGAGAGCGGGAGAGAGAGAACAAGAGGGAGAGAGAGAGGGAGAGGGGGAGGGAAAGAGAGAGAGTCACCGATTGGCCACCAGACAAGCCGGTGGACTCCCACTCTCAGGTATGTGACTTTATCAAAAACAGTCCGTAACTCCATTTGCAATAAACATTTAATTGAAATTTACTTGGAAATGGAAACATTTAATATGTTGAGTTGAAATTAGGAAATTGTTTAATTCTTTTTATTGTGCACTTATTTTGAATTTCTTCTCCCACGTTTGTCCTTAAAACTTAGAGATACCAAAGACTAGAACTGTTGTTTCATGCTAACGCTGAATCACAGCTAAGAACGCTAATTGGAAAAGGCTCAATTTTATAACAAACTGTTCAAAGACACAACAGAGCGACTGAGTAGAGTGAAAGAAAAATAAACTCTCATTTTTTTGTGAGGAATGAAATGACTGCCTGTTAACTGCATGATTTTAAACTGTTCTTTGTTGTAAAAGATTTGAAAGGATTTGGAGACGTACTGAATGGCAGCTCTATTCAGTCTGCTTTGAAAACAACTATTCTACTACAGCTGTCTCTGCCTGAGTGGAGAAGGCCAGTGATAAGTAATTTTGACATTCCACCTAGAATATGTGGGAAATTATTAAAAAAAAAAAATTTAAATTGGAAATCCTTCCTTAATAAATGCTGCACTGTCATGGCTAAAGTCCATCTATGGTTTAGATGTGCAGAAGTTTGAAGTCAGTGTCTTGGATGTGCATCCAAATGTAAGGATGTCATTACTTCTAGTTAGTAATGAAAGAGAAAAACATATAAAAACCACCAACCCTTGAATGGCTGTAAAAGGTCTTCATGACACCTCGTTAAACTCTTGACTTAAATCAAATTGACACATTGAGACATAATCCTAACCTAACTTTGTGTGACAAACAATTCTGAAATTCTTGTTTTAAGATTTTTTCCCTTTTTTGTCAAAGATATCTTTGTCTATTATTAGCATTTGTGTGATGACCTAGCAAAAGCCGAAGAAGTTTGTAAGGTGATAATAAATTGCAGAACACTGAACACTGTTTCAATTAGTTTGTTGTGATGGCAAAACCACAACATCTCTCAAATTGTTTGTCTTTAATATTGTACTTATACTTGTTGGTCAAGCAGTTTGTTAAATTGTCTTATCAACTGTAAGCTTTTCTCTTATTCCAGAGCCAACCTCTGAAGTCTCTACGTCGACTCCTTCACCTCTCGCCTTCCCCCTCAAACCAAGGGCAGCCTCCTCCTGCACCTCCTCCGGACCTACGCTTCCAAGCCCCCCTCCCCAACCCGCCTCAGACCTCCTCCAAAGCCGGCTACCCAGAGGGTCGAGGGCACACGGAGAGCAGGGGCCACTCGGGGATGAGCAGCTCAAGCCAGGCGAAGAACCGCAAGGCCAGCTACACCTTACCGGGACAGATCGAATCCAGCTGGCATGTGTCGGCTTTACAGCGGGTGGAGGGCGCTCAGTTTACTCCAGAACAGCTGGGCATCAAACCGGGTCAGAACGGACCTACTTTTACCCGAGCATCCCGCACCAGGATGCCAAATCTCAACGATCTGAAGGAGACAGCCCTGTAACATCCCCTAACCTCTCTGACGTGTCTCTATCCTTGGAGCCTGGCCACAGACATCGTGGTACCCTGGTAGAAGTTCACAGAAATATAATTATCTGTTGATTCTCGTGTCTCTGAAATCTACAAAGACCGGACGCAAACAGGCCAGACATCAGTAAGGTGGGACTTAAGACAAGGAGGTCCCAGTATCTTCTGTGGATGTCGGCACCACATCAGCTTATTCTGCTCACATCAGATCAAGCAGATCTTTCCTGTCAAGGAGACACTGCCTGTGTGGCCTCTCTGCCGCCATCTTCTGCTTACAGAGCGCTACTGCAACGGTTGAGAAGCTGCTGTCGCATCGGTGGCCAATAAACTTAAAGGTTTTTCAAGCACTGATATTTGATAACAAAAAAGAGAGAAAGATTTATATCAATATTATTTATTAAATATTTATTTGTTTTAAATTCAAGGATATAAGCTATAAATGATACAGTATGTAAGTTATATGGGAATAATATTTAAAAAAAAATGTAGAATTAAATGTGTAATTGCAAGAGCTTTAGTTTCGACACAGAGAAATGAATAGATATTTATGTGTTGATAATAATGTCAAAGGAGTATTTAATAATGGTGAATGTCTTTTTATGTTGAATATGATGATGTTAACATATGTTATGTTATCCTATTTTTACCCATTTTTATTTTATCAAATTGTAAACAAATAGAAAAAGAAAAACTACTGAAAAATCTCTGACATTAGATGTAGTACAGATACGACCATCACCTTCATGACATTAGTTGTGAAGTTGTGTGATAAATCGGGACATTTGTAGACATTGTTCGTTAGTAGACCAACCAGAGGGTGACAGCTCAACGTTGTGCGTTAAGTACACTGGAAATAAAAAGGTCAAAAGTGTGCACACCCTTGGTAGGAAGAAAATGCCGCGTTTTTGTGGCATAAAAATTTACCATAAGTCGTTTCAAACTATTTCCACCTTCAATTTGATATATATCCTAATACAGTTCAATCAAAAAGCAAACAATAATGCTCATGGAAATGTGTGTTCAGTTGGAGTCATACTTAGCTAAGGCACCTTTTTTATTGAGTTTCAGCATTTCGTCTGGTGTGAGTGTATAACTACTGCACATCTTATCAAGGTCATATTTGCTAAATCGAAATGGCAAGGGCTGTAAATGTAATTAATTCCAGGGTTTCCCCCAGAAAACGTGCTAAGCCCAGAGCTTGGGATGCTAAGGGCCGCTAGGGCTGGCCATTGTCCAGCCAGCTGTCCTGTTTTTGAGTTCAAAAATATTTAAACTTGATAGTTATTGGAAGACTGGAGGATTAATACCTCAACATCAACTCTAAAGACTTTAAAAAAGGCAATGATTAAAAAAATAAAATAAATGAACAATGCTAAGCCTGGTGGCCCACCAGGCTTATAATGCACTGTGGGAAACCCTGAATTCAAAATTTCAGGGGGTTTTTTAAGTTTTTAACAAATACTTGAACATTTTAGGTCTAAACTAGCTGGTATTTGCAACTGGAAGCAAAGATTTAAATGAAATCATGAGTTCCAGATTGAAAAAAGTGAGCCCACAACATGATGCTGCCAACACCATGCTTCACTGTGAGCGTGGTGTCATTTTAGTGATGTGCAGCTGCATTGTTCTTGTGTTGAACATGACAAGTGTTTGCTGAGAAATAGACTAAAGAGAGTAAAGCTGAGAATGCTGAAACTGAATAAGAAAGTGGTTCTAAAAAAGTTGAGTTTGCCGGTTATGACAGATTTTTCTTTTTTTTTTTCTTTTTCTCTCTTTAACTTATTGAATTATATTTTTCACATTGAAGGTGAAATACAATTTTTTTTACGATTATTTATGGTCTGAATTTTTTTACATCACCAACTCATGTCCTACTTCTGGTGACACTGTTTTTTAAATTTACCCCAATTTTCTGTCTTTTATCAAACAACAAACAGCTCTCCAGCTTCATGCTGCCATTTTGGGTTTGACTATAACCTTCCCATGAGGCAACAGGCATCTTTGCACATGTTAACCTCTGGAACTGAGACATATGACATACAACTCTGAAGATTGTTTCAAAAAGGCATACCTCACTTACAGCCATTAAGATCTTACAGGATAAGTCTGAGTATACTTTTATACTGTCACTCTTGAAAGCCAAAACTTTGTAATCTTGGTATTGTCCAAACACAGGCTTCACGTTGTTCAGTATTCATCAAATTGTTTACAATTTATGAATACTGAATTTTTAGCCGACAACTAACAATATATACATATATATAAGTTAATCAATTTCAAAACTTTTCATTTTAGTGAACTTCAAAAAGAAAGCTTCAAATATTTTACTATAACAAAGTCGAATCAAAAATGTTGATCTAGTCTAGCTTTTTAAATGCCAAATTAAGCAAACGATACAATCTTTGTAACTTTGCTTAGTTTTAGGACTGGATTTTACTGTCGAAACTGGTTACAAAACATTCTCCCAGACTTATTCTGTAATCTATGTTTACATCTTCTGTGTGCATTTTAAAGCTTGTGCCATCATCCTTTTGTAAATGCCTCTTTTGTAAACAATTTTAAACATCTAAAATTTTATTTCCCTGTTTGGATTACTTTTGACATCAGCAGTCATGATCAGGGATGAATTTACTCAAAACTTGATTATTTAAAATAATAATAATAATAATAATAAAAAAGATCAGCTTATCTTGGCTGGTTAAAAAAAGATAACACTTTGAGGCCTATGTGAAGTTATAATGCAATGTTTCCTCTAATCTCCAACAGTGCTCCTCGTTCCTTCCTCCTTTAAAATATTAGAATCATTACACATTTTATTCGAAGATGAACATAAAGATCACTTCTACCATGCAGCTTCAATTTAATGGAGAACCAATTGACAACATGGCTGATTGAAAGCAATAACATCAAGAAATAATCTCAAAGTAATGTGGGTTGGTCACATTTAAAAATGAAACTGAATCATAGACGACTTCCTGCAGTATATTGTGAAGCAGAGAAGTGAAGATAGTTCCATCATTCTGCAATATTTTCCCAGTGCTACTGTATCTCACCCTGAGCTTGGCTCATATCAAACACAGTGAAACTGTCCCATAAAGCTGTGCAATTGTGCAAACACTTAGTGCTAATGATTGTAAATGACTGCTGATGTGGGTTTGTTTATGTCCTGTGTGGACAGAGGGGTGACAAAGCTTGCCTTGCCAGTGACCCGAAGCCTTACAGTTAGCTCACTGACTCAACAGTTCTTGGTACAAAAGGCTCCAGTCACTCAAACACGGGAAGACGACGTTCTGTTCCCAAATATGAATCTGTTTCCTTAAACATCTTCTATTTTATTTTCTGTTTTTCCATTAGCTATTTTCCACCTCTGACAGGGTGTAAATACAAATAGCAGAGTGTATCTATGCTGACCATTCTAATTAAAATATGATAGGGTCTCATAATAAATACCGACTGTACATTTTTTGCACGAGTCATATCTTTTGTTCCACAGACACAACATAAAAATAAAAAAAAACAAACATGACACCTGTGTGGGTTTAATCTAGGAAAACAATTTAAAGGTACAATAAAGGAAACATCTTCAATTCAGGAGTGCGTCCCAAAGCATGGTGGGGAAATAAAACGAGACATTTCATCACAAACACAACACGGCAACAGTGAAGCTACCTGGAAAAAGAACTAACAAAAAATAAGTAAACAAGAAGAAAAGGAGAATGTATTTAAATGGAAAGCAGCCCTTTTTTGGCATCCTGAAATGTAAACCTACTGAATGTTTCTGTTTGCATTACATGGAGCATAAAGTCACTCGGGATAAGAAGTTAAATATTGATCACATTCGGCAATCATTGAAATTATGGTTTAAATCACAGGTTTCAAAAAGTTTGAGACGAAGCAAATCAAAATATGCTTGAAGTGAAATGTGGATTTGATATGTTTTTGTAAACCAACAATGTCTTCACACTAAACAGCTCTCTACCACAGGAGCTTTTGCATTTGTTCCTTGGAGCTATACAAAAATGAAAACTTGGCCTCTGGATCATTCTCATTGTTTGCATATTGGCTGTTTACATTCACATATTATTTATGGGTTGCACCTCATTGTTCTATGCAGCGATGAGCCCAGTTTGCCAACCAGAGAGAAACAAACTGTACAGTAAGCGCTTGTGATATCACTCTATCAGAAAACAAATACTTCAAATAGCTCACATTAATTTTTAGAACATATTTAATATCTTTAACTTAAGACAAAGTGCACCAGGAAACCATTCACCTTCTGCTAAATACATTAATTAATTAATTTTCCTTTTTCATGGAAAGAGAATGAAATCAAACTATCTCGCTATTCTGGGTTCAAGAACAGAAACGGTTCTGTTTTTTGTATCTATGCGAGATATTTTTCATAATGTTACATATTTAACTTATGAATAGACTCGGTGTGTATTTCATGGACTGTCTGGTTCCTTCACACAACACCACAAACCTGTGGCAACGAACCCCTCATAGCAACGTTGCCTCTTCTCCTCAGCCACTAATTATTGCTTTGAATTTATGCCATTTCATTGCAAACTGAGCCACCCTTTGAGAACTCTTCAAACCGGAGCCCCAGTGAGAGAGACTGGCGTAGCACAGACAAAGCAGAGCGGACTGAATGAAAGCACGTTGTACATATCAAACAAACCTACTTTAATGGAAGCACGTCGGATGTAAAAACGGTTTGAGGTCGTGAATATTTCAGGGTCAATTTGTTTTTCGGGAGATCTGTGAATACATAATCAAACACCACGCAGGGTCTGGGACAACGCTTTGAGGGATACAAGGAGAGATTCACATGCACTTCTTCATGCAGAGCAGCAACTCCAGGCGCAGAGCAATGCGAGTGTGCCATCCGAGGGGGAGAATGCGGATGTAGCGAGCCACAATGGGCGGCCTGAGGAGGTTCTGGACGGATGAAGAGCGGTCAGAGTTTCCATAAAACACCTGAGGGAAAAAAAATAAAAAATCAGGAAGGTGTGATTAGAGAAGAAAGGAAGAGCAGTGAAGGATTGACTGGATAAACCGACATTTTTAAGTGAGGTTCTTTTAAGGTATTGTCAGTAATATCTCCCTTTCCCGAAGTACAAAGATGTCAAATCGCAGTGAGTTTGTAGACAAGAGTAAATCCTCAGAGTGGAGGAAGGCTTCAGTCAGAAAGGCCCATGTTTTACCAGACTGCAGCGTTTTAAGAACAGGCTGGATGTACGACTGAAGCCTGTCACAATTATCAGAGTCAGACCATCATAATCACTGTTCAGCTGAGAAAACTGACAAACTGGACACCAACTTATAAAAGGGTAGATGGTTAATATATAATATATGTCACTGGATCCAGAAGTAATTGATATTTTCAATTTGAGCTGATCTAAGTTTCTAAAAATCACCTGGAAGACAATGCTGTGCAATTATTATTATTATTGCCATAAGAACATAATTCAAGGTTATTCCACTATAGCATCTTATTTTTTAGCTATATAAATCTGATTTTAGCTTTACAGAACATCACTTCCAAATATCTTTTAAAGTCAAATACTGTTCTTACTGTATTTAGTGTTTAAAATCCAAAAGTTGCTTCAGAATTGTAAGTAAGCACTGACTGGTCATTTAATCCTTTGAAGATACAATTTTCTACATTTTACAAATCTGTTACATTTCTGCATATATAAACTTAGGTTAAAAATATTCATACAACTGGTAGATTTGGATTTAAAACAAATTGAATTAAACCTGGGAAACCTGTGGCTGGGAAAAATAAAAATACTTGTATTTAAATGCTTTCATTGACTTGTCAAAATTCATTTATGTCCTATTTAATAATCAGTAGAAAAAAATCTTTAAACCCTTTTCATAATTGCTAAGCTGCTTTTTGCATATTCCCCCTGGTATTTTGAAGAACACAGCGTCCTGGCAGACATTAATGTTACTTCCATTTAGAACAAATATGTTTGTAAGCCTTGAATGTTGCTATAAAACTAAACCTAGCAGGTGTGTGAGTAATTTTGTGCTTGAATGTAGCAAGAAATTTACTAAAAGTATTGAGTATGCAATTTTGTAAAAGTGTCTGAAAGCAGTTGATTGATGTACTTTAGATTATTATTTAAAAAAAAATACATTTCTTATGTTTGTCAACTGCTAATTTGTTACGTTATTTTTAGAAACATTTAAAATTGCTAAATAAAATGATGTCTCAAAAGCATATTTACAGCATCAATGTCACCTAACGACACGGTTTTCAACAAACATTCTAGATTACTTTTGTCCAGGGTGTTGTTGCTCTACTGACCCTGTTGTTTCCAGTTTGGTCTTTGTAATAAATCCAGTTGAGCTTCTCGTCTGTGCGGTACTGGACACTGTACTTGGTGACCCACTCGTCGGCATCACAGCGGCCCTGAGAGAGGATCCCAGAAACCACCATCACCTCCTTCAGGTCGATCTGGAGCCACTGACTGTTGTCCTGGAATTTGGACAGCCAAGCACACCTTGGAGAAGAAACGGGAATGTGAAAATAAAACCCATACATGATTACCAGTACTGCAGGCCGCTTTATTATAAGAGAACTAAACTTTGTCGAATCATATTCATTTTTTTAGTAAAGGAGGAAAATGAGAAGCTGTACAATAGAACTTTATATTAAAGAATGAGGACTTCGTTTAGCAGAAATCAAATTGATCAAATAAACAAGGAGGTTCTCAGTGTGTGTATTTTGGCATTGTCGTGTTCGTATTTCCATGTTTTGAACAAAAGGACATATTGCACAACCGTGACCAGTTGTGTGAGCCTTGGTGAGCCATATTGTGTTTATCCTTACTGTTCCACACAGATTGTAAGAATATAGTTTATTTTGGGTTTTTTTTTCATTATATTGGCACAAAACTCAGCAACATGTGGTAAAATAGAAACAGACTATAAAAACGTGCAGATATTTAAATATTATGTTCACACTGTGCTGTGAAAAGGTTTTTGGTTCATTGTAGGTCCCATGTTTTTGCAACACGTGCTTCAGTCTATCAAATTTCAATACATGACAAAAGATTACCCAGGTAAATACAAAAAACAGTTTTCAAATTATATGTTCTTTCATAAAGAATAAAAAATACTGTATCTGGCTCTTTGTGAAAATGTAACTGCCCCCTTATTAAATTATGAACTAGCAGACCACATTTCCTTGTTCAGGCCTGATTACTGCTAAAACTGTGGACTTAAGAGACTTTACATCACTGCATGGCTGTAATAATGCAAACATATTGTTTCTGTTGTTTTAAATAAATTCAAATTTTACTTTGACTTACCCGAAGCCTTGGCTGTTAAGCCTGGCTTTGCTCGGGAGCCATGAGGAGAACCACCCAGTGTACTGTTCCTGGTTAGAGCAGGTGACTTGGTCTGGACTCACAGATCCTGCCTCGAATCCAAGAGGCCTGTGATATGGACATTCTGCAAGTAAAGCAAAGTTGACCAATTTAAATTTTTTTATTTCTTTTTTATTGTCACTATTTGTTTGGAAAGAACCTCCACGGACTGAACAGATGGAGCCCATTGAGAGGAGGACATGAACAGAAGCAGTAAGCCACTGACGTTTTGACCACCAAATGGTCGCCACAAAAGCCTCTTTGGATTTTTAGTCTTCATCCTTTCCGCTTTGCCCTCTGGCCCTGCTGACATCCTCACACCCCCTCCAACACCGAAGACCCCCGCTGCGTGCAGCCGCAACGTGACCCACATTTCTTCCTAAAAGCCAACAGCTTAATTCTTCACAGTGAGAGATCAGTGATGTTCATTATGACGGCAGGAAAGCAGATGGCCATCCACTCTTCTTGACTGTAGATCCATGTTGCCCCAGTGCTGCAAGCTCTCCCTTTCTCAAAGCTGGGTATAGAAATTTCACTGCAAACATATGAACGAGGGAGAAGATGGAGGTGAGTGAGAGTGGATTTGTTGATACATGCAATAAGACCTGGCTCTTCTGTTTACCGCTGCTTCAAGACTGTCAGAGGAAGGGATGCATTCGCTGTAATCCCAGCATTACGACATTCACAGCAGAGCTTCTGTTTGAGTCAGGAGATAAGTGTTTGCATAACAATGACTCAAATGCCTCTGTAGTCCTCCCTTTGTAAATTATGAATGTTCAGATGGTTGAAATAATAGAAATTCCTAGAGGTGAGACACAGAGGAGGGAGGCAAAATGTCGACCGCAGCACAAAGTACTCATTCAGGCCCATCATTCATCATCGCAGGGTCTGTGTTGTACTAATAGCTAGTTTCTGTTATTCTGTGATTGGCGCAGACTAATAGGAGCTGCATCATGTTCCGGCAGGATGATTATCTGCTGAACTTGTGTGTCTTCTCTGTCGCCCGTTGCTATGCAATTTGTGGCTCAGATGACACTCGCTTATTCACTTCTATCACTTGTAATCAGTGTTGATCTCTTCTGCAAGTCTGCCATGGTTTAAATCTGATCAGGCTCACCGTGGCTGCCTTCACCAGGTTGGAGCGTCTGGTTATTTACAGAAGAGCTAAAACAAACTATTTCTTATGGATAGTTGGGTAAAACCTTAGACCAAAGATGTCATTGGACGTTTTCATGTCTTAGGTTTCCAGTTTTTACCCTTCTGTTCTTTTCATGGCTCTGTCGTCACCCAACATCTAACGTCACCTTCTCAGAGGATACCCAGTGGAGCATGTCCACCCTGTGGTGTTAAATCTGGACTCTGACGCTTTCATGCCCAACGCATTGTCTCTCTGCGTGTAAACGAATGTAAAGGTTCGTCTATAGAAATCTGAGGATTTAGTTTTAGTGACTTCGCATAATGATTTCATAAAATAATAGACTTCCTGACGTTAAATAGTTTATAACAATCCAGGCAGGGAGAGAATAATTTTCCATCATTCTTAGTTTGGAGGAGCTGGAGTTACTGCGTGACTACAGTTAGCGCCAACTTGGTGTGAAATTAAGATTTGTACTTCTTTAGGTTCTAAAAAAAGGTCCAATATTTGATTTCACTAAAACATTTGCAGATTCACTTTAAACAGAACATGTTTGCTAAGAGCGATAGAGAGGTGTAAGCTTGTGAGCTGAGGCATTTACCTGGCATGCAATCCACTCCTTTCACCATAGAGCCAGACCCCATGATGGAAAACTCTGTTGGAGATTCGGCTCCATCGCAGTCGCATTTGCAAGACTTGGTGGTCCATGCCTCAGAAGCGGCAGTCTGATTCCAAAATAAAAAATAAAAAAAAAAATGCAGTGGCATTTGAAAAACTGAACATATTTTTGTTTGCATGATTTAAAATGGTTGCAATATTTTTATTATCTTAGGGGTTTTCATACCTCTTGAGCATGAATCCCGATGAGCACTGTCCAACCAGATGGTCAGAAAAAAGGGGGGGGGGACAGCCAACACAGGAGAGAGAAGAGAAGAAGAACAAGAAGATGCTAAGGACACGACAAACACCCACTCTATTGATGAAATCTGTTAATTTAACCTCATTAAATAAATGTAAACAAAGCGCGTAAACCAATAAAAGAATGAAACTTTCAAACTTAGATATAAGTCCTGCTGGATTCTTCAACAGAAAGAGTCATTCTGATATCAGCTTTCTAAACCTTCAGATTAGGTTTCTGAGCAGGTGAAGGACAGATTGAGTTGCTGTCATTGAAATCGTACCGTCAGTTCCTAGAAGAAGTAGAGCGAGCAGAGAATGCTGCACGATGAGCGCCATCTTCCAACCCGCTTCTACACCAGACTGGACTCACAAATGAGTGAGCAGCAGGGACAAGAGAGACTGGATTACAGTAATCCACAGGACGTTAATGGCCCTACCTAATACCATCCTTATCTGACAAAGCCCCTCCTACAGCCGGTAACACACCATCATGACAGCCATCAGCGGGTTCAAAATCGCTGGAAGTCATTGGGATGGCACAAGGGTCAGCTCAGAAATCCTACAAACACACAAATGTGTGAATGTGAGTGGAGGCTTGTGTGTGTGTGTGTCAGAAAGGCTTATGATGACCTTCAGCAAGTTGTCTTCCCCACATCTAGACACCAAAACAGTGACAAGTGAGTGAGTATATATATAAATAGCCTAACAGGAGGGATAAAGAAAAAAATGGATTTCTCTTTTTGCCACTCTGTTGTTAAGCTATTAATAAGTCAAAAACATGGAAAATATGCATCCCACTCTGCATCAATTTTTAAGAGACAAACAGTCATAAAGCAAAGCCCAGCTCTAAATTATGTGACCACATGTTGTTATTTCTATTTGAGCCAGATTTTTCTCTCCTGCAGAAAGCTCCTGATCCCCCACTGAGGACTTTACAGCCAGGTGGGTGAAAGTAATTGAGCCTGATTAAGCAAAGCTGTTTTCAATTTGCCTTCATTAAAACCTCCTTTTCAGTACTAACACAGAGCCTCTGGTTTTCTTGGGAGCGGTGTAAAAGGCTGTGCTAGCAGCTTTATTTTTTTATGTATATATATGTGTCTGATGCCTGTTTTCAACTGAACACAGCAAGATGAAGGCACCTGTTCAAGCAGCTCACTGGATTCCTGCAAAAAAAACGAGGAGAGTTCGAGATCACTCCAAATTCATCTACAAAACTCATAAAGAGGTCAGAGCTGCTAGTTCTGTGTTGTGACTAAGAACTGTATATGTGAGATGTTTTGGATGAGACATTTTTTTCCTGAGCATAAAGATCATCTTTCAAATCCTTGGGTTTAACTTTTTGTTTTTTCTTTTTTTTTTTTTAATGTGCCCATCCTTGACAGGTTCATTGTGCAAAGATGGAAATTCCAGATTTCCTGTCCAGTCGGCATCTCTGTTTCCCCAGACCTCTCCTACTCAGACTGGTCAGCTCTGAAGCATCTCGGCTGTCAAAGAGCAACAGACTGAAACTCATCACTCTGCAGGAGGTTGATGCTGCTATCGCGCTGTTAAAAAAGATGACTCGTACAAGAGCTGCTGCATGAAGTATTGGACTCTATAAACTTTCTTTTACTGTGGTATTAATAAAAGTTAATTTTTAAACTGTAGTACTTCTGCCTCACTTTGTAGGTATGTAGAATCTAGTGATATCTAGCTGTAAAGAGGGGAACATTTCACATAACCACCTCTTGTCAGGACAAAGAAGAGCCACTTGGTGTAATTTGATTGGGCAGATGACTCGCATAGAAACACTTTGAAAATTGAATGGTTGAGGACAAAGTAGGGAATTGAGATGATTTCAGGTGAAACGGTCAAACTCTACTGCCTGTAGCCGTAAAACAAGACAAATCTTGCAAACCGGATTAGGCTGTATCTGCATCGCAACGATGCTCAAGTCCTGTAAGCTTTCATTCTGCAGTTTTTTGGTCATTATGTCCTGCTGAGAGAACTACACCATTTACTTCAGGTATTTGAGGAATGTGCCAAAACCAGCAGGATGGGAGGACTGGAGTGTATTTTTGGGCATTTGTCCCTATGCTGATCTCACTACTGATACGTTCTCATGTTGGAAATTTGTATTTGTTTGAATCTTGAATTTACCCTGAAAACCTTAAGCTTTGGTTCCATTTAAAAGGTTGTTTTTGGCAATTGCACCTGCCATATCTAAGGTCTTTTTTTTATTTTTTAAAACATTTTCCTCAAACGTTCCCTCTGAAATGAGGCCAGTATGATGTAATTCTTTCAAGAATTATTTGAAGCCTTGAATTCTTGAAAGGCTTTAAATTTCAGAAAACTGAATTATCACTGGACTTGAATCAGTTCCAAGAGTTTTTGAAATATCATTTTAAATGTTGGATTTTATGGATAGCACAGTTCACTATTGAGTTTTATTTATTCAAATGTGCCAATTATAACTAGTCCCTATTAAAGAACTACAATTATTACTCAAGATGTAAATGATCTCGAAGGTGTAAATTTCAGCAATGCTCCTTTAAATTGAGCATCACGGTTGAAGTGAACTTAACCTTTGACTGACTTGTGGTTGATTTGAGACTGATGTGCTTTACTATATATTTTTGATATATAGTTTTACTATTTTACTGGTTTTTTTCTTTAAACTCTGCCTCGCTTAGCTTTACTCACATTTATAAGTTTGCATAATGTTTAAAGAATTAAAATCCCTAAGCATTTCAAATGTATAAGCATAATGTCAAGGACTATTTGTAATCCAGATTTGTGACTTTTATGCCACATTAGATGGTTCCATTTCAAACACGGAGTCGCATGTGGAGCCGCTGCTGCTGCTGCCTGCGCCTCGTCTCCCAGCTCTGAGCTCTGGCCGTGCGTCCTGCTCCTCCTCTCGCCTCCGCAGCTTCTCTGGAAATGCTGCGATCTCTTCCTCGCATTTGAATGTCCAACTCCAGCTCTCGGAGAGGACGCGGAGCTGGAGCTTTCCATGCTGGCTTCGACGCACATTTTTACGCATGAATTGATGCGCTCCCATCAGTCCAGGCGGACCGAGCGGATTTAAGCCTCTGGTAAGATTTGACGACTTCCACTACTGGAAGCGAAGCTTTCCTGTTAGTCGAACAGTAAGAGGAGAAAGTTTTATGCGACTATTTCCATAACTGCATATAATTTTTGTGTGCAATTTGGTGACGCGTGTAAAGCATTGACTGTTAGCAGCAAGGGCGTTGCTAAGATTTTATAAGACAGGGGCCTCAGCCCAGACAGAAAAATGTAATTATTTTCTAAAAAAAAAAAAAAAAGAGACACATTTCAAACACTTTTTGGACAAAAAGTGTTTAATACATTGTGCCAGATACTTGTTTATAACAGCCTTTTTGTGTATGACTAAAAAGGTGAGAAATATTGGAATTAACAATAATTGTCATTAGTTGCATGCTGCCATCCAAAGGAATCCCATAATGCTTGGAAAAGAGTGACTGATGTGACCCCTGGACCTCCCTGCTGAGCATCATGGGATGTGGCACTTCTGTTGCTACTGAAACGCAAGTAAAGCAACTGGAAACAGGTAAAAGTACATATATATATATATATATATATATATATATATATATATGTGTGTGTGTGTGTGTATAGGGGTGGGAACAGATATTGTATTCATATGAACTTACAAATTAGGAGTATGTCAAAAATTGTCAAATAAGTTGGTGCAAACAGCCTAATTTACAAAGCTTACTGTTGTATATTATATAAAATATAAATAAAGGATAAAGATTTAATAGAAGTTAAAATAATATGTAAACTTTTAAAGCAATATCTAAAATATGACTAAGATAGTATAGAAAGCACCTCTAATGAAATAGAAATATACTTTATTGTCTCAGTTGATAAATCCAGGTGGTAATATTTAAAAGACAGTGCAGTAGGTGATCAATATTAATAGGTTATTCACTCTACTACAGTAATTACCCATTTGTTCTCTTTTGATGTAAAACCAATAATCTAAATCTCTCGCTTCATTTAAGAGCTTGTTTGGTTTCTTTTGTTTAACCCTATTTTAAGTGGCGCTTCTTAAAATAGGGTTACCTGTACCAATGTGTGGTTCCATGTGGTTTGTTCCATGTTTTGCTGTTTTCTGTCACTGTTTGCTCACATGCACACACAGGCATATGTTTGACAGATAGTAGTTTTTTCTCTTCCCAGCTTGTCTTTTCTCCTCTCTTTAATGAGTGTTGTTACTCCCCAAAGCTTGCTTAATTCGTTGACTTTTTCCAGTCCCACTGTTGCCCATGACTTCCCTTGTGTCTTGTTATCGCTCCTACTTTGTCTGCGTGCGTGTCTTCATGTGTGTCTGTGTTTGCACATGACTTCATTCATTTACCAGCTTCTCATGCTGACTCGTGTTTCCTCTCACAGATGAAGCCGTTAAAAGCCCCAGCCCGGCTCTCAGTAAGATCTTTTTAAGTCTTTGACTCTTCTCCCTGTACATGGATGTATACGTATAGTACAGTGCAAAAGAAAAATACCCTTTACGCTTTCTGAACTACTGTGTATCTTATTGGGATTTTATCTGACAGATCAACACAAAGTTGTGAAAGAGATAGAAAGGGACGTGGTTTGATATGACAGTAGCACATAGTAGTAGGAGTGTCATGCTGTGGGAATGCTTTCTTCAGCAAGAACAGTGAAAGATGGGTGGTGATAAGCAGGACAATACTATAAACTCTCAATGTATACTTTCATGTTGCAATGTGACAAAAAAAACATGTAAAGGGGTTTTAACTATTTTTGCCAAGATTAGTAGTCCAGAGGTTTGTAGCATGCTTCTTCCCTTCACAGTAGTATCTTAGAATAAACAGGTAAAGCCAATGTAAATTCTCCAGGGAACTAATTTATATCATCTGCCATGTGGCTGAGCATACTATTCCACTTCTCTTTGCTTTATGAAGTCCATCTGATACTCTCCTGCAGCAATGAAGGCAGCTGTTTTGATCCAGCGATGGTACCGGCGCTACATGGCCCGACTTGAGATACGAAGGAGGTACACGTGGAACATCTTTCAGTCCATCGAATATGCCGGAGAACAGGACCAGCTACAGGTCTCTCTGTCTCGCTCTCTTTGTCTCTCTGTTACCTGCATCTGAATGGTGTTTTCACAGAAGCCACCATAAATCTCTCATGCCCTTTTGTCCTGATCTCTCTAGCTGTCCAGTTTCTTCACTTACATGCTGGACAATTTCACCCACCTTAACGGAAATGGGCCTGGTGAGACTGAAACGCTGCTGACATTCAGATTTATTGTTTTCAGTAAATGCTCGATGACTCCTGTTATGAATCATGATTTCCCTTTTAATCCCATCAGTGGCTAAATTTGGTAACGTTCAATTTTACGCTCTTATTATAGCTCCAAACGTGTTGTTTACAATTTAGTGTGGTCTGTTATTCAAAACTACTTCAGGCCTCGATAAGTGGTGACATTTTAGTGTTTGTTAGTCATCAGCCGGAGCTAAGTTGCTGAGAAATAAATATAATTTCACATAATGAGCACTATTTTTGTGAAACAACTATGTTTTGGTCTAAGTAAGAAAGCCCAACGTACACCCTGTTGCTTAGTAACAATCATGAACGTGGAGGCTAGCGTGTTGGTGTGTAGCTGCCGCAGTGTGTGTGTGTGTGTTTATTGCTTCTCATCCGGCTGAAAAGCAATGCGGTTCATCGACAAGCAAAGCCGTAGCTCATCCTCACGGCTGATTCTCTCCTGCATGTCGTCTTTCATTGGTTTTATATTCAGCCATCATGCAGACAGGGTGGTCATTGTGTGCCGCGGACATCTGTGTTTTTTGTTTGTGTGCGAGAGACCGAGGGCAGAACAAAGGGAATTTAATGGACAGCAGACAATAGCCCCTACTAAGGTGGCCTGTAGGTAGATGTCTGCTTTTTGCTTGCATAAATTAGAGGGCGATGTTTTTTTTATTTGCATGTCGGAGTGCTCTCATGTCACATAGAGCTGAAAGTGATGCAGTGGCAAGCCACTTACAGGAAGATACCACGAATTAATGTCTGTGTTGGGAATATTTTCATTTCACAATTTGTCTGATTATAATCAATGTTCTTCTGATCCATTCAGACTCAGAATCTATTATGTAGTGCTCTAATTTTGGTTCCAGTCATACAAGTGGCCTTCATCATTACACTGTACTTCACAGTGACTTTGTACTTTCTAAGCTTTGAGGTAGCTGTTTGAATAAAATGACTGGGTTGTCGTGGGATAACTAAGAACAACTGAAATGAGTTTTTCAGCTTGTGAACATGTCATCTCCTCCAGACTTGATCTCCCAGCTGCTGGATCCCGTCATCGACCCGTGGTTAGACAAAGAGACCTGCTACAAAACAATCCCCATCCCAGAGTCTTACACTGGACCTCGTATTTTGTTTCCTCTGTCTGTCTCTGATACAAACGCCCTTCTGAGTGCTTTTAAAGAGCAGCAGGTACCAATGTGACATTTTGTTTCGTCCTGATGCAACAATAAATGCGTCTTGAATATGGTGAACCTCTGTTTCCATGCAGATTCTACATGCCAGGTATGTCCTGCAGCTGCTGTACGAGAGCAAAAAGCTCCTCAAACAGATGCCAAATATTGTCCATTTGTCAACGTCCTACACCAAGGAGATCACCATATGTGGTGAGGAGTCTCAATTTCAGTTCTCCTCGTTAACAATTAGATCTAGCATTGTCCTTTTTTCTGTACACTAAGGAAAACCTGAAAACATTTGTCATTCTGATGCTGTCAAGACGGTAGGTCAGTAAACACATCAATAAATGACCGCTGCTGTCTTTAAATGTGTCATAACTACTGCTGCCTGTATCTTAATAGCAGCGCTGGAAGATATTTGCACACTGATCAGGCACTTGACTTCTCGTCCACAGCTGCCTCCTCACACCGACTTGCATCTCATTAAACTCAAGAAAACCTGTGATGAAAACAAAGAACACACACTGTTTGTGATGAGGTGGTGCCTATTGGAGATGTTTGCATAGAAGTAGCAGTTTAAGTCATTTAATTGTATTTTGATTTTTATATCTTTTGGAAATGTTCCTCATCCAATGTGGAAACAACTCTGAGGTCACCGTCCTACCAAAACAGTTCAATTGTTTCCATGTCTCAAACATCTTTTTATTGCTTTGACATTAACTTGAAGAATATAAAGGTTGTTCCACATTATTTCAATGACTTTGCAAAGTCCTCAGCATGACGCTACTGCTGCCATGCTTTATAGTTGGTGCAGTTTTCTTAAGCCTCTTGAAGATTTGTGAGTACTACCCAGAAAGTCAACTAAATTGAGAAGATTTCAGATGTCCTGGCAGAATTATACCCGCTGTTTTCTAAAAACAAAGTGCCTAGGTACAACAAGCAATGCATTAGCAGGGGTATAAATGTACATAATAGGCCTGTTTGTATAATTCAGGCCCCATGTGGTTTAAGGAAAATTTGGAAAATGTCCATTTAATTCTTGTTTTGAAAAAAAAAAGAAATGTCTGTTTTTTGAAAAAAAGAACAAGTCAAAGAAATTCAAAATAATCCAGCAATCCTGGTTTATACAAGGTACACAAGTGTGTGTACTCTTTTGCCCAGAGCTGTATGTCCATGTCAGAATTAGTGATTTTTTTAATTTTCTTTTTTGTTGGGGGTTTTTGTTGCAGGTGATCTGCACGGCCGGCTGGATGACTTACTTCTGATATTCTATAAGGTACCCTAAAGCAGAAATGTCTATAAACAGAAATGTCTCTGTTTGTAGACATACACAACAGAGCTTATAAAAAAAATGTAATGTTTGTGCTGGTCAAAATGTAGTTTTTTTGTTGTTGATGTCCAGAATGGACTGCCTTCTGCTGAGACGCCCTACATCTTTAATGGAGACTTTGTGGATCGTGGGAAAAAGTCAGTAGAAGTGGTAATCCTCCTATTTGCCTACCTTCTGCTTTACCCAGACCACATGCACCTGAACCGAGGAAACCACGAGGATCACATCATGAACCTCAGGTGGGTGTGGGGGAAGAAAACAAGGAGAAAGAAAAGTTCATCCCCAGAAGTCCTCAGGAATTTTCTCTTGCTTCTCAGATATGGATTCACAAAAGAAGTTATGCAGAAGTATAAGGTAAAGCCAGCTTATAATGACATTTTTCCTCCTTCACAAAAATAACTTAGGATTTTGAGATAGCCTTTGGATTTTCTTGGTTCACCATCATAAGATATGTTTGTTTAACTGCATGCAGACTCATGGCCCTGAGATCCTCCAGCTGTTCCAGGACGTTTTCAGCCTTCTGCCCATCGCAACAGTCATTGATTCAAAGATCCTCATTGTGCACGGAGGCATTTCAGACCAGACTGATCTGGAATTGCTCAGCTCCATAGAGCGGCACAAGGTCAGAGAAAATCCATAGCTATCTTTTTATTTTATGTTTTATAAACTGCAAAGATTTTTTTTTTTGTCATAAAAAAAAAATCACAGGTAATGTGGTATTAAAATTCCTTACTTTAGTATTGCTACCCTTTTAAGTCCTTCACATATTGTCACATTAAAACAAACTTAAATGTTTTTCATTTGGATTTTAAGTGATGAACTGCCACAAACTACTGTACAACTGTGAAATGTCGACTTTTAAACATTTTCCAAACAAAAACCCGACAAGTATGTTGCACATCCATTAAAATACATTAGTGTATTCAGTCATCCTTTGCTCTGACAGCCTGGAATAAATGAGTTTATTTAAGGGATATGCATGATCCACTTTTCAGATATTCAAAAAGTTTTGTTAACCATGTGTCACTTTGTGCTATCTGGAGTATAATGCAATAAAAAGTTAAAAGATTTAAGGGGAATGAGTACCTTTACAAGTCTATGTATTTTCTAAAAATAAAAAAAAAAGAAGAAGAAGACAAAAATAGATGACAGGCAAATGGACTTAAGCAGGAAAATGTATTTTGAAACATATTTCCTTTCTTTGAGTTTTGGTGTCTTTTGATACACAAAACAATTATGAATTGAAAATAGCATTTTCTTATTTCTCTTAAAGGTAATTCAAATTGATCAACACTTCAAATTACACCATTTTGTTTGTAGTAAACCATCTATGTGTCACTGTCACAGTTAACCCTAGCTAAAGCTTTTTAAATCACTTCCGTTGAGATATTTAGGGGCTTTGCAGGATTTTCTACCTTCTTCTCTGAACATCTATGTTAGTTGTTGATCTCACGTCATGTCCTTTCTTTCAGGTGAAATCTGTCCTGAGGTTTCCTAGACGCAGTTTGGAGCAGCTTGACATCGGTCAGTCCCATCGACTGGGCAAAAGAATGAGGTTGACGGACATCTCTCGTCCCAGCAGCAGTCGCAGCTACAATGGGAATCACAGGACCCCCATTCTGAGGTCTGACCTCTTATCTTTATTTGTAGATGTTCCCTTTTTTGGAGGATTTAGTCATTATTTATTTATTCATTTTACTAAAATCCTGACTTCCTGCTACCTACTCTCATCCTCAGAAAGAGGAGATGCAGGCTGAGCTGGCAAGATAGTGAAGCCTCCACTTCATCATCTTCATCCTCCTCGTCGTCCTGTTCTTCGCTCTGCTCTCCTCGAACTCCCTCCTGCATCTCACCTCAAACGTACCCCTCGTCTCCCAGCACACCCTGCAACGTCCTCCAGGTGCCTTTTCTGGACTCTCTGTCCTCTGTTCCTCTCCCATCACCTTCACAACAGGAACGGGAGTGGAAACAGGTGAGAGATTTTTCAGCTCTGCTTCATAAGCTGATGTGTCATACATCGCATCCATGTCCACTCTTGCATTTACCAGATTGTGGATATATTGTGGAGTGACCCTAAAACCCAGGAAGGCTGCAGCCCCAACTCTTTCAGAGGTGGAGGCTGCTACTTCGGCCCTGACGTTACTCAGAGGCTGCTGCACAAGCACGGACTGCAGCTGCTCATCCGCTCTCATGAGTGCAAACAGGAGGGTTATGAGCTCTGTCATAGCGGACGGGTAGGACACACTCAACGTGCTCATATTGCCCAAAAAACGGTGACATGTATGAAGGGGCACAGATGAACTTGTAAATCTTATAGGTGATCACCATCTTCTCAGCATCAAACTACTATGAGGAGGGAAGCAATCGTGGTGCTTACATCAAACTGGGAAAGGAACTGGTGCCTCGCTTCTACCAATACCAAGTCAGCCGCACGACCCGCAGGCTTACACTGACACAGAGGTGCAATGCAATCGCTCCTAAATTTTTTTAGGAGCGATTGCTACTACTTATTTACTACTACCGTAGGTAGTAGTAAATAAGATTTATCTGTTGCTAATCCATGTTTGCCTTCTTTCACCTCATCCTTCTCTTTCTTTGCTTTCTCTCAAAGATTTATGTGATCTGTGATCAGTATTGACTCTTAAACCACTGGGACTCTAGGGGAGTCCCTTTTTCTGCACCCTAAAAGAAATAGAATAAACTATAAATCAGACAACAGTTTCCACATTTTAAAGAATCTCTGTTAACGTGTGAAACTATCCAGTTCAGGATTGATTTGCTCTAGTATTTTGCATTTTGAACTATGCCACAAGCTCCCTAAAAAGTGAAATAACTCTTGGATTTAATGGAGTCAGAGCCACCATTATCTAATACAGCTATGTCTTCTTCTGTAAAGTGGGCCTGCAAATAAACAATAGAAAACTGCTATGCTATGTGCCGCCCTCAAGCAGCATGCCATCTGGGGTAGTGAGCCACAGGGCCCACATCAAGAACCACTTTAATCTGTGATCACCCATCAGGCAGACCTGTCAGCTGTGTGGTTCCCAGTCAGTCGTCATACAAACATTTGCTGGAACCAGTCTAAGTGCATATTCCTCGTCTTCAAACACTGTGAAACTTGTATAATGTCCCCAGTTTTGGTTTTCTTGAATGTTATTACCATTCTGGACAAAATATTGAAATAAAATTGTTGGTTTATAGCTTGTTTTTTTTATTATTTTATTGCAGAGTTTGTGCAGCTGAAGGCTCTGCTCTCAGGGCTCTAAAGGAGAAACTGTTCGCCCATCGATCTGAGCTGATGACAGGCTTCCTGCAGTACGACCCAAATGAAACCGGTACTCTCTGCTCCTTCCAGCACCACATGGGGGTCACCCTTGTTATCACATGAAGCCGTTACCTTAGAAGCAACTCTTTTGTTACAGGTTGTGTGTCAGTCGGTGAATGGGCCATGGTGCTGGAGTCTGTCCTGAGACTGGACTTACCCTGGCGGACACTTCGTCCACACTTAGTCCATCTGGCACCAGATGGCAGTGTTGAGTATCAGTCCTGCTTTGAGGATGTAGGACCAGGAGCTCCTCTGCCTCAGGTCAGAAGATAAAGTACCCAAGTGCTGTGTGAACAAATATTTACTAATCCCAGATAGAAAATTTGAAACTTAAAGACAAATCTGATAATGGTACCTTATAGTAATTATGTTTTATTTACTGCATGTGTGTTTTTGGGGTTTTTTTAGGTTGCTCCCAACTTGGCTGAAACTCTGTTCAGATACAGAACCGACATCGAGATCATTTTCAACATCATAGACAAAGATCATTCAGGTACATAAAACTTCTGCAGCATGTTTCAAGTTGGTTCATCATGTTCTCCGCCAGTTAAAGTGTGTTCATGGTGGATGTGGATATGTTAAGGTCTGATCTCCATTGAGGAGTTTCGCCACACCTGGCGCCTTTTCAGCGCTCACCTGGGGGTTGCCATTGACGACAGAGCCATCGATGAGCTGGCCCGCAGTATCGACTTCAACAAGGACGGCAGCATAGACTTCACAGAGTTCTTGGAGGCCTTCAGGGTGGTGCACAAACTGGACATTAAAGATCATCACCTGAGCGAAAACGTGGATAAAGAGAAGTATGCTTGAATATTTGAAAGAAGGGAAAAGAAAAGGAGACATAAACTCGATGCGTAGAGATACACCTGGACTCCTCCAAACTACTGCAACCTCCAGTGTTGATTTTTGAAGGTTCTTTTAATGTCTGCTATTTATTTGTTTTATTTAAATAAAAAGTAAAAAAGAAATCAGCTAACTTTTTTTTTTCTTTCCTATATTTACAAATTCACAAGCAGTATTTATCCAGGACCACATTTCCCATGAATGCAAATAATAATAATAAATTGCTTCCTTTGAGTCCACCATGTTTATTTTTCACAAGTGTTTCAAAGTCTCTGCTTTGGTGTGTGTTTGCATGGTAATTGGCTCCTATACTCTGGTTTTCTACCTCAGTGATCACAGACCCGGGCATCCTGTCAGCTCAGGAAACTAATGGGCTTGGAGTTTTTTGAAGCAGCAGTTTCTACATGTGTACAAACACAAAGTAGATGCAAAAAGTGTAGAAGCTGTTTTAACAAAGCTGACTGCAGTAAAAAGAGGTAAGGCTGTTTAAAGACAGACTTTGTCTCTTCTGTATCTGTAATTACGGTAGTATTTGTGCCGTTCCTTCACTTCCTGCTCCCTTCTCCCCCTGATTCCTCTGGGATTCTCATTCTTCTGGACTCTACTTTTTCAAAGGCTTCCTACTGGCACTCTCCAAGTCTTTTTTTTTTTTTTTTTTTTTGCTTCTGCTCCTCCCATCTTTCCTGCTTAAACATTCATAGAGGTGCTGCAGCACTGATGATTACAGTTTTATCCTGAGCGCACAGTCAGACAGGAGCTCCGATGGGACTCCTGGTGCCACTGGTCACTTTGGCTCTGGTCCAGGTTTCAGGTATGTCTTGAAGCTGAGGTTGTGTTAGGTGCTGAGGAAATCTGTGTTTTCAGGCACTGACGGCGAAACCCTGTCTTGCAGCGTTTGGAGACACAGGATGCAGTAGGTTTAAGAATCTGGACAATGGACAGACATTTTTCCGGTATGGTGGACTCATGGTGATCTTCCGCTGTCATCCGGGATACAAGCTCCATGGACACAAAACCAACAGCTGTGTGTCTGGACACTGGTCTCGAGAGCTCCCGGTTTGTGTTGGTAACACGTTTAATTTTCTTCTAACCTCCGAGATTGAATGATTTTATTCTCTGTATAGATCAGCTGCTTAAATTAAAGTACTGGGGGACAACAAGGGTAGTCAGAACTTGGAAATTTTTAAAGATTTTATTGAAAGAAAAACAAATTTCTTAACAATACCCACCCTGGTCAGGTTCAGGGTGCTCCCATCCAGG
This sequence comes from Brachyrhaphis roseni, assembly GCA_903066815.1. Lineage (NCBI taxonomy): Eukaryota > Metazoa > Chordata > Actinopteri > Cyprinodontiformes > Poeciliidae > Brachyrhaphis > Brachyrhaphis roseni. The sequence goes on along the minus strand of CAEFZY010008018.1, from coordinate 35,730 downwards.
CTCGATCAACCACGGGACAAGCAGGATGATTGAGGATGGTTCCTGGGCAGAGTTCAGCTGTAATAGAGGCTTTCGCTTGCACGGCCCTTTAATGATATACTGCAAGGGCTACACCTGGAACAGCACAAAGCCAGTCTGCAAAGGTGAAGGTGGAAACATCTGTTTTTCTTAAGACATGCTCACGTTGTTATATTATTAAACATTTGACTTTTTGTTTCAGAGGCAGACATTATGAGCTCAGTTTCACTCAACAGTCTCTATGACTTGAATGTGCTTCAGAAACTCCAGATTTCTGCAGCTTTAAAAAATCGACACCTCCACTTCAAAGTTGTCAGTAGCGAGGCTTCCAAAGAAGCACACCTCAGATTTGATCGTTTGCCGTTCAAAATATTAAAGGGTGAGAGATATAATCTAACAAACTCAAGAAGCGACCTCATTGACCGGAGTCAGTTTTCCAGCGATGGGCCAGAGGCAACCCAAGGAACCACAAGGTTTGGCTCCGTGGCGCAAACTTCACATGCTTCAGCGAGAAATCTGGATATAGCTACACAAATGTTTTCCTCAGAAGATCATTTTCCTTCCACTGTCCGGTCTGATCATCAAACAGAGCGTTCAGCATATGACCCGTGTCTTTCAACCACACCTGAACCAGCTGGTCCTGCTGTTTCTGCAGCACCTGCAGGTGGAGATCTGCACCGGTCCACAACGTCTTCCTTGGCTTCATCCTCCTCCGTTCCCAGTTCCACCCAGTCCAGCACGAAAACGCAAATCTCGGATAACGTCACCCTTCTTTCACACATCTCCAACTCTACTGACTTGAGATCCTCCTGGAGGGAATGTCACAACTTCACACAGTCCAGCACCTCAAAGCCAGTTGTGCATCTTCGAACTATGTGCCCATACCCACCTGTGCCTCTTCACGGGACGTTTTACTTCCACAATCTAGAGAACCCAGGCCCCAGTGAGTTTAAATATTACATCCAGTACACCTGTTACAGTGGGTATACTCTGGCTCATGGAGACATAAGAAGCTACTGCCAGCCTGGAGGCGGCTGGAGTGGAGTCACCCCCGTCTGTCGGGGTAGGTGGTCGGATTTGCTGCTAATCAAACAGACTTTTATCTAGTTTGGCAGAACTGAATTATCCAGACCAGCTCTACTACCAAATTTTGATTGCATTGTTTATTTTAACTTAAAATGTTATGTTGCAACATTTAGCATGAGTTTTTTAGTTCAAATTTAGGAGTATGTAAAATATAACTGTTTTTATGCCGTTATTTCAATGTAGCTCATTGAATGCACATTTATGTTACTTTTTACAGTTATTTAGGCAGAATTACCACCTTTTCATTGTATTTTATTATGTAGCAATAATAGCAACACGTTTAGGGTTCAAAGTTTTTTCATAATGAAAGAAAATTGTCTTGGTATGACCAAAAGTTTTAAAAGTTACATTCAAGCAGATTTTTTTTCTCATATCCATCACAATGTTTAACCTCATCATCTGACCTCTTGATTGATTGTTTAGAATTTGCAGATTACGGCGTGAGAAAGCTGCTCAGTTTGTGTATCCTGTCCTTCAGATGAGTCCTTCTCAGATATTTTCATAATGAAATCGTTAACTTAAGAAGCAAAATCTAAGACTGCAGGCAACGTTCTGGGTTGCCTGCATTAAAAGTCGTGGATCAATAATTGAGATCCAAGGTGAACTTTATGAACTAGTTTGATGATTTAAACTATTGATGAGTCCTGTCAGCTCTTGTGGAGTTGCACCCCACTCCTTCCTCACAGACAATTTTCCCTCATGCTAGTAATCTGTTCAACGGATGATCTGGTCGCCTCTTCTTTTTTGGAGTTGACACCTTGTTCAGTTAACAATGAGCTCTGCTCTCACTCCTCAAACTACAACCAGAACTCTAATGAGACACAAAGCAGAACCTGGTGCCACTGCAGATCTGGTTTCGCTCTGCTGGGTGACGAGCAGACCCGTCAAGTTGAGCGTATTGTTTTATACACCTGATTTTTTTAATTTTTTTGCCAGGACTGTTTTGTAGCATTGATCCCTCGCTGCTGGTATTTCCTAGGGCATGTTCCTGCAAAGCAAAACATTTAGGATGTTTGATGTGTCAAAGTTCACAGACTACCCCAATTAAGCTGAGAGATTTATGAGATCACGGCAGCACTTATAGACACCTGGTAGTTTATACACATGCCCGCTCCCTGACAACCTGTCATTATTTGTTTATTTTGGTCCTCTGCACTGTGAGAAAGAGAGGAAAAACCCAAAACATGGACAGCGATGAGGCTGGAGAAATGTTGGTCTATCTTCCAGCAGAGACTCTTCTCTGCTGTCTCTGCTTCCTGTCTGAAGGACAGGATGCAGGAAATCATCTGGGTTATGGTTTTCTCATTAGAGCCCATAACAGCGGTCCAACATAGAGACACACCAGTGAAGTTTTAGAATACAACCGGTCATTTTATTTTTTGCTCCACAATTTCCTTCCCCTGCAGTCTGCGTAGTTGTCTCAGTGGCTGCAACCAGCTTTTCCAACGTATCGACTGACAGAGTGAGAGTGTAAATAAATCATTAATGCTTGAACTCTGTACCGAGCGTTGATATAATCTGTTCCTCTGGATGCAGATCTGGACGAGTGCGCAGAGGGGCAGCATCAGTGTCAGCAGAGTTGCATCAACACATTTGGCTCCTTCAGGTGCGGCTGTCATGTCGGGTACCAACCAACTCCTGACCAGGCTTCCTGCGTTGGTGCGCCGATGACTGTGTGTCCTTCCACATTCCTGTTTATGTGAGTTTCCTCTTGTAAACAGACAATCTTTCTCCACATCTTTCCAGATGTTGACGAGTGCCTGCTGCCGGCAGCGGTCACAGGTTGTATGTTTGGCTGTGTTAACACTCCTGGGAGCTTCCTCTGCTCGTGTCCAGATGGCTTCAGCCGGCTGAGTGCAGATGGCCGCTGCCAAGGTGGGAAAGCACTTACTCAATATTAAACTGAGCTGTGGCGCCTTATGGTGGAGTGCTGTGAAAAACAGACTCCTTCTGTTTTTTTATTTATTTTTTTAAATTACACTTCAGTGTTTTTGAATATTAAACTACTTTTATAATAACCTGACCCTAACTGAAAAAACAATTGCCTCCAAAAGCTAATAATTGCCACAAGCCTTTTTGTAATTGCCGTCAGCCTTTGACTTCCCTATAGGGGAAATTTGGCCCACTCTCTGCGTATAAATGTTTTCATTCAGTTACTTTAGACTTTTTTTTTTAACTTGAAAGGTCTGTATAATGTTCTGCATCTCAATTAGCATCTCAGTTGGATTTAAGCCTGGACTTTGACTAGGTTAGTTTGAATAGCCTTGCTCCCTTCATAAATCAAATTATCACAGTTACAACTTCAGTTTCAATTTACTTGGGTTCTCTTTGATTAATAACAAACTTTGGTTGATGATCTGAAACACTCAAGTGTGACAAAAAGCAAAATGGTCCTACACGTTCTTATTTAATTCAGACACAGATGAATGTGCAGTTAATAACGGACTTGGACCCTGCAAGCTGCGGTGCCACAACTTACCAGGATCCTACAGGTGCTCCTGCTCTTCGGGCTACATCTTGGCAGGAGACGGACACAGCTGCTTTGCAGAGTGTCCACCTGGATACAGGAAGAAACCACTTACACTGCCAGAAAATTCAAAAGGACAAAATCCAAAGATGGAGTGCGTTGGTAGGGATGAAATGATAACACTCAAATGGGTCAGTTCAGTTATTTTCCAAACTGGAGTTATGTTTCTCTGTTGGCAGATATAAACGAATGCCTGGAGAATATGTGTGAATGGCAGTGCATCAATCTGCCCGGCTCCCACCGCTGCATCTGCCCCCGAGGGTACACACTGCACAGAGACGGGCAACACTGCAAAGGTTAGTGTAGTTTTAAAGAGTGGATACAATCGAACCATTAAGACAAAACCAACTAAATCACTCTTTGTCTGATGTTGCACAAATTAGGCATGCAACTAAACTAGAGTTGCAACGATGCAGGAATTAGTACAGAAGTAACTTCATGGGTACACGGTAAGTATTTTTGTTTGTTTCATAAAGATTTTTTTCTGTTTCCTTTCTCCAGATATTAATGAGTGCAACCAGAAGAATGGAGGCTGCTCTCATTTGTGTTTGAACAGAAGAGGTGGTTATAAGTGTACGTGTCCGGCCTCCCATCGCATGTCTTCCTTCAGCTGGAAGAAATGTTTGCTTAAAACAACAGCGCCCTCTGCTGGCTAAGCTCTTCATCTCCTCTGCTAGACATCAGGTTTTTGTTAAACACTGACAACTTGGTATTTTTAATATTTTATTGAACACTTATTAATTGCTGGTTCCTGGTCCTTCGCCTTTATTTTGCCTGCAACTTTTCAGGCAATATTCTCTACTTTATCTTTCAATTCTTACCCAGACTTGGAAAATACTTCAATTCTATATTTTTGTAGAAAGCCTAATTCATATCCTTAATATCATAAGTGTCACTGTTAATGTAGACCTACAAAAATGCTGTATTTAATAAAGTATGTGGAATTAATAGCTTTAAAGAAAATATTTTGACATTTTAACATATTACAAAGCACTAAAAGTTGAAGAGTTTTAGAAAACCAGGTATTTATGAACAAATAATTCTCAACTTACCGTCCGCACAGACGGACAGAATGAATCTACACCAAATAGCGGTGAGGAGCTCGGAGGTTTCATGAAGTCTTTCACACATTGGTATCGGACAACACATCATCTTTTTATAAAATTTATAAATATACTATGCTGAAACTACGCTGCTCCTAATGGGATTTTTACTGCACCAGCTTTCACTTCACACCTCAGAAAGAGAAACATCTCATCTAGTCATTTTCATGTTGTACTGACTCATCTCTCCTCTCGCCAGCTTCTCGCCTTTTCTTTTTCCTCACGCTGCAGGTGGTATGGAATAGGACGTTCAGAGCGTAGGCAACGAGAGGAATCCAGCTTGTAAAAGTGTTTATTTCAGAAAGAATGCGCCACGATCTGAGCCTTTCTGTTGTTGTACACAATTGAAGGTGCATGCAGTCAGCGCAGATGTCAAGTCTGCTGTTTTGTTTATGTAAATGACAAAGTTGTTACTATCTGCAGTTATTAGCAAACTATTACTTTTCTTTAAATAAATATTCGAAGGACTTTGTAAGGACTAGCAATAGACTAATCCTGAAAATAATACCACAAGAGTAGTAGTTCTCACTGCAAACAAATGAACAAACCATCAACATGCTGGATAAATATGGGGTGACATTCATATCCAGACACATCGATAAATAATTTTTTTTAATAAAAAGGTTATCTTTTAAAGAAAACTAGAGTTACTTATTTTCATCATTCTAAGTCGGTCTTATTTATACTAAGACAATACAATTCAAAAACTTAAAAATAAATAAAACAAAAGTAATTAATAAGTAGTGTGGACAATGATCACTGTATTTTATGAGGATTAACAAATCAGTTCAGTAGTCTAAAGTTTTCACTTAAATTAAAAAGATTTAAATAAATTACAATATGACCTAAAACCACGCATCTGCGCTTGCCCTGTTACAAATTTGTAATTTAAATAGCTTAAAATGTACACATATATTTGAACAGCAATCACAATGCAGACAAACAAGGATAATTTGTGAGCTGCCAACGCTGCGATGCTGCACCAGTACACCAGAGCTACTGTTTACTGAATAATTAATAACAACAAAATCCACACGAGTTACAAATTAGAAGCTCTGCTTAACCCTTCTGCTACCAGACAGGCTGTATTCGGCTTTCTGGAGTCGGTTTCTTCACTGCATCAGACAGCTGGAACTTGGCAGAAAGTCTTTGACGTAAGTGACGACCGCCTTGGAGAGATAAGTCATGGTGCCGTAGCCGCCACTAGGGGCGCTGTCGTAGAAGAAGTTGCAAATTCCAGTAGCTGGGTCCTTCTCGAGGAAATAATCACTGGCGCTGAGCGATTTCTGGAGATTTGAAATTAGATGGATTAAGCTAAGGTGAACCCACAAGCGTTTGTCATTTATCATAATCTATCTTTAGTACAGGACTGTGAAAAGCAATTCCCCTCCCAATAGTGAAGTTCACTTTTTGTTTCTTTTACTCGTTCAGGTAATCCACACATCACCTAAATTTTATTATCAGACAAAGATAACCCGAAAAAATACTGAACACTGTTAATATTTTTGGAAAAAACTATGGCTCACTGCAGTCCCAAAGCCTAAAAAATGTTTCCCTTACCCTTTCAAGACTGATAATCTTTCATTAAAAGTCGTTATCTTTGTCTGACATTAAACATATTTGGTAAACTGAAACATTTAGGTGACAAAAAGCAAAAAAAACAGAAGAAATTTCTAAGATGTCCAATGGTTTTCCATTAGCCCTGTGAGCCGTACCTGGTCATTTAGGAATAGATCGTTGGCCAAATGCAGAATGCGGTCCACATGGATAATTCCACCGATGCTGTCCACATCCACATCAGCCACCAGACCCAGAACCATCACAGTCTCCACCAGCAGCTGCCTGTACTCCGGTTGGGGGACGTGGTTCAGGACAGATTCCACTTGCACTGCAAACTTGATCTCTCCTGCTGTCATCTGCACAAGAAGACTTCAAGTCACACATCCACTGACATGAACGCACCCCAAATTCCAGACCTAGCAGTAGGCTGCTACCTCTCTTGTGGTGGATGAGGGCAGCACGTATCCATCAATGGACAGGCCGTGGCACTTCTGCAGAATCTTCCAAACTTTCTGGTAGAAACCCATCGGCACCCTGTTGATTGCTCCATCCAGCCGCCGTCTCCTCAGCCACTGGCCCTGCCTCTCCTCCCAGTGCAGCGGCCCGTCTCCCGGGCCTTGTCCCACCGGGGACAGCATTCCACTGGGGGTGGAGGGGCTGCTGCAACGCTGCAGGACCAGCACACCACTGTTCTTACTTTCAAGCACATTTGAGCCCATTAAACAAGTCAGAAGCAACTGCAGTTTTTCCCACAACACTGGGCTAATATTAGAGCTTCTTGACCCATTTGTGATTGGTGGAGATAGGTTCTGTGTAATAAAGAGATTAGTAGCACACACACACAAGTTTGTTGTATTCTCTGTCTCACACAGATAGTTGTTTTAATTTATGCAACAGTGCATGCAGTCACTCATGCAAAATGGGTCACTTAAAAACAATATAAGTTAGGACTGGCATTATCACAAGTTCTAGTTTTGTAAACAACTGTGTATGTACAAACTGAAATAAGTTACACAAATTAATGTGTTATCTTTGTGTGACTACAGCAGATTCTATTATCTCTGATTAATAAGCAAAATAAAAAGGAGCTACCACTTTAACATAGATGTACATACGAGTTCACTTAGAACTTTTGTGTATTTATTATGGCCCACAAATCAATCTGATACCCATTAATATCTGTGCTAATATTAATATGTATTCCTTAGATTGTTCAAATATTTATGAAGTGCTCTTGAAGGTGTATGTGCCTTTGGACTTTTACATTTTATATTTGTCTTTAAAACTTTGGTTCTATAAACTGTCTTTTTTGTTTCCTTGCCACACACGTTTCTTCTTACCAACTAAGGGCTTGTTTTAAGTAAATAATTTCTTAATCTTAATGGAAAAGTACTAGTTCCACTATAACAGCACATTTTTCCCATAATATAAGTGAAACAATCAGCCAGTGGAACTAAAACTTGCTTTAAATCAATATTAAAGAATTAATGACTTAAAGAAAGCTCCTATATCTTGGTAAAAAGTTATCTGTAAATTAGTTTTGTCACATTTCAAGTGTGCTAAGATATTTGCACTAGAACCTAGACAAAATGGTTGGTCAGATTTTGTGTTTTTGCAGCGTTATTTTAATAAAACATGTTACCACTAGCCCACAACAACTTGACATAATGCCATTCTCAACCTTTAATGTGGGCTAATCACATAGAGGAGGTGTCTAAATTAAGAATGAAATCAAGTATGTGTTGCATACTGCATTATGACCCTGAAAGGGATGAAGCAAGCCAGTGTGAAGCAGTTGAAATGAAATGGTTTACCGTGGAGCGAGGGGAAGTTACATTGCTACTCAAGGAAAGACCGCCACTGAAGATCTACACGTGGAACATGGATAGAGGACAGATTGAGATGGTTCACATGAATCTCATGATGCAGACTTATGCATGGTAACGTATAGACACAAAAAAAGACATGTTAAAAGAAGAAGAAATATAAGGGCAGACGATCCCAAAGCAGCTTAATCATGACTTAAGTTGGTTGAAGAGATTGTAAAGTTGCAGACATTTATATGTGCTGGTTTTCAAAAAAACAACACTGCAGATGGATGCACAGCATGTTGCATAGCATGTTTTCCTGCTGATTGGTCATGAGAGTCAGTCTGGCTATGGAGGCCACTGTGGTACACAAAATGTTAACAGGCAGCAAGTGATTGGTGGATAGAATTGAACCGGCGGCTTGATTTTTATTTTAGATCGAGATTAGAAACACATGCTAGAAGTTATCAAAGATAACCCACACTGAGAGGTCGAGAGCCATCCAGCTGCAATTAAAAGCAAAAACAATGTTAAATAGAAAGAGAGCGAGAGGAAGAGAGAGACAGACAGACAATCTTCTTTCTCACTCACATTTTTTATTTCGCTCTTTAACTTGTGAATCCCTGTGCGTTCAGTCTTTGTGGCTCCTGTGTGGCCCAGTTCATGAATAGAGATCGCAGGACTAGTGGCTGTGGACTGGATTGGACGCACTGAAAAACACACAAACAACATCCACCCATCCATTTTCTGTACACCATTGTCCCTACGGGGTCGGGAGGGGTGCTGGTGCCTATCTGAACGTTTCGGGCGAGAGGCAGGGGTCACCCTGGACAGGTCGCCAGTCTGTCGCAGGGCAACACAGAGACAGACAGGACAAACAACCATACATACTCACACCTAGGGAGAATTTAGAGAGACCAATTTACTTGACAGTCATGTTTTTGGACTGTGGGAGGAAGCCGGAGTACCTGGAGAGAACCCACGCATGCACAAGGAGAACATACAAACTCCATGCAGAAAGACCTGAGCCAGGAATCAAACCTTTTTGCTGCAAGGCAACAGTGCTACCAACTGCACCACTGTGCAGCCCACGTAAACAACAAAGGGATGAAAATATAGTTTACTCTAAATATGATATTGATATTATTCTATGGTCAGAACCACTGTGACAACAAAATATATAAAAACACCTGCAGACTAAACCTAGTCAGAAAACTTCCACACATCAGCTTGGCATCATGTTTAATGTTTTGTAAAGTTTTTTCTATTATAATCAAACCTAATTTAATTATAGCTAAAGAAAAAATAAGAGGTAAAAACTCACTACTTCTCTCAACTCCAAACTCTTTGCCACTGAGGATGTGATGCAGCAGGTTCTTCATATCGAACGGACTCAGGCTCATCAAACTCTCAGACGCCTCCTCTCCTACAAAACCATCACAAAGCGTTCACTGTTTGCTTCCACTTGTACCATTTTGTTCACATGTATGCTTTTGATTCCCCTCTGCCACCCCCACACCTGAACAGTGCAGGCTGCGAGCCAGTTCAGTGGCCATCACTTGCATGATAAGTCCGATCCTGAGGCGGAGCATGTCGCCAAAAAGAGCGGGCTGGGAGCGAACGTACATGGCTAAATAAACCATGATTTCCTTTAACAGAAACACAAACGAGTCACAGGTGGACAGGAATCATCCTTTAAGACCCTGACAGAGGTTTAAAATGTGACAGCTTTACCTGAGTGAGAACAGCTATGCTGATATCCTGACCACTGGCTTCATATATCAGAGTGTTTAACTCCTGTGGGGGAAGTGGCCTGAGAAAAACATGTTGTTAGTAAAGGCTTTAGTGAAGGAGAAAAAGATCTGCAACTCATGAACATCTTACATGGTGATCACTCTTTCTCTTGGTTCAGGAGGAAGACCAACAGTCAGCTGCTTGTGATGAGAAATCAGATCTGTGCAGGCCTGAGAGAAACACACAAAAAAGGAATAAAGTGATTAAAATAACCCGCCATGTGCAAGGCAACAATTCGCACAAGAGAATTACAGTGAACCTCACTGTCCTCAAATCGGTTATTAATGCCATAAAACATCAGAACAGACTGCAAGTTGAAATTAGAAGCAATAAAAGTTAAATTACTTCAAATTATCTTTTTATCCAATAGTTGAGTGTTGGAGCTGGAATGTGATAAAAAAAAAAGAGCCAATCAGAAATAATTTGATCTGATGACCATCCACAGTTTTGTCAGTAATAGTCATTGTGTTTCATTGCTGGAATAGCAATAAATTTAAACTAAATAAGCCTAAATTCAGACTGACAACTATATCGTATTTTGGCTTAGAGGTTGTCTGTGTTTTCGTCACAATTCCAGGGTTTTCTCATTGACTAATTGTTGATTTTAATCAACAATGTGATTAATGGGATATGAATTGATGTACTGTGTTAATTAGGAATCTAATTTTTGATCTGAGATCTAAGATATTTGGAATAATGCTCAAAAACAAAGATGTTGATGCCTAAAACTAGTCAACTCAAGGCTTGATGTGGTGCATCATGCTAAACATGACACCATCATCACTGCATCCATCATTTGTACTTCAACAAAAATACACCAGAAAAGAGTCCGACAACGTCAGTGCCTTTAAAAACATATTTCACACACTTATCCAGACATTTCTGTACAGAACATTTTCTCTACTTTTTAAGACTCTTTTGGAACTTTTAAGTTTTTATCTGGTTGAACTATTTGGTTGACTGTTGCCATAAAAATAATCCGGACTTCTCACTGACCTCGGCGAGGACCTCCACTCGCTTGCGTAGTATTCCAGAGATGTACCTAATGAGCCCCCACTCTTTGCAGGCTCCAGCTTTCACATACAGTTCCTCGAGCAGTGAGCGCACGCTGACGCCGCCCTGTCCAGGTCCTGACAGCTCCACCACCCACTCCGCTCCTCTTTGTCAGAAAATAACAAAAAAAAGTCACAGAGCAGGAAATTACGAGGAACATTTTAAGTATTTAAGCTATCTGCAGAGTGTTGTCATATCTTTGCGTACTTCATAACGTAGAGTATGTAGAGAATGTCAGTCTGGTCCTGCAAAGTCGGACACTCCTTTATCTGATTCACCAGTGCTGCAAAGTCGGTGTTGCCCTGAGAGTCTCTTGGCAGATGTAGCTCAGAAATACTGCAGAGCTTCAGAAACAACTTGAATATTAATCTTCCACCATCACAGCAGGAATGGACACACACACACACACACACACACACAACTAAACACATATGCTAAGCATGCCTTGGGCTGCTCCGGCTGCTCCGGCTGCAGGCCAGGCTGAGGATGAGGAACTTCAAGGAGGTTCAGGGATCTCCGATGCTTGTTTGTGATTGGAGCCACAGGAAGATACATTGAGGTCTCTGAAATATAAATACGCACAATAAAACAAAATGGTGTTTCCAGAATGCTTGCACTTTCACCGTCATTTTTTCTTCTTGCTGATGTTATATATTAAAGCTGCAACCACAAAAAACTACCACAATAACAACTAACAAATCAGAATAACCACCAACCCGCAATATTTTTACTCTTTTGCATCTTATATTTTTTTTCATTACTGAGAAAAATTTTACCTAACCTTGTGAATGGGATTATGGTTTTTGAAAACATTTACTGTGTCTACTTGATCAATAATAAAGTAGATTATTGTTGAATACTTTTTTTTCACTTACTTTTTTTATTGTCGATAATTGTAAATATTCTGGCATCTAATGCTCAAATAGACTTGCGCATTTTGTAAATTTCTTTTAATTCACCAACTCAGTTCCACATTCCTTTGGACTGAAGAAAATGTTGCCTTTACTGTACAGTATTTTATTCTTTATTCTGTTTTTATTTATTTATATTATATCTTTGTGAGTCTATTTGCTGTTATTGTCAGTCACTTTGCTGCTGTTGCACAGAAACTTCTCCATTGTGGGACAGTAAAGGACATTTCTGTTCTATTCTGTACTCACTGGGCATTTTCAAGCCTTGGACCTGAGCCATAAAGGACAGGATGTCCCTGGTGGTGTGCTCAGGGCTGAAGATGTGGTGCTGCCCCCTCTGGATGGGAGGTAGATAGGACTTGGTGGTAGTGCTGTGAAGGAGCTGTGTGATGTACTGGTCAAATGTGTCCTTAGAGCCCACTGTTTAAAAAACCAAAAATGCTTCCAGTTAATATTTAATAAGACAAATTAAAGTGTGATGGTGGAAATGCAGTGTTGCTAACTTACGATCAGGTGTGTTATATTCAGCTCTGTATTCATCATTATCTTCATCGTCTACGTCGTCAAATAAACTGTCGTCAGTGTCTTCATCCAGGAAGGTCAGACGGGTGTAGAACGACGTAGTCTGGACACTGGACAGATCTGACATCTGCACTCTGTGGTGTCACACACACCAAAGCTCTCACACATAGAAGGAACTGTTCTATTTACATGAACATGTGTGTGGTTTCAGTATTGCATACGGGAGGAAACAAACCTCGCTCCGGCAAAATAGCCATCCTCCAGCTTCCTGAGCGTGGATAAGATGCATGGATCTATTGCATCTCCATCCTCAACTGGTTGGGAAAAGTAAAGTGAACTGAAATTACTTTGCAGCATAATTTTACTTTACACATTTCTATGAGACTCACCCTGTTGTCCCTTTAAATATTTCCAATCTCCAAACAAATTTTACCATTAGACTAAAATAACCAGAGTTCTTAAATTATGATTTTATGTATTAAGAGAACTGGTTACGTCACCTTTGGCGGCAACATCTGCCAGCAAGTGTCTTAGATAACTGGTAATGAATCTTTTACATTGCTGTGGATGAATTTTGGTTCCGTCTTTTTTATTTCAGTGATTATCACCAGGTCATGGAGCAGCATCTTAATTAAGTTTAAGTCCTAGCACAGGATCCTCTAGCAGTAAAATAGACCCAGACCTTCACATTACCACAACCATGTGTAATTGACTGAGATGTTGAACTCATTTTACTCCAGAAAGGAGTAACAGGAAGCAGTACGTCTGCTAAAACTTTCCCCTTTTGTGGCCACAGAATATTTTTCACCAACGTCTGACATTTTTTTGTTTTTATTTGGTAAATGTGAGACGGACCTTTGAGTTCTGTTTGGTCAAGGAGAGGTTTCTATACCATTGAACACCTGAACGGACGCCATGTTTCAGAGTCTCTTCCTTGGGCATGATATGTTGGCTTTTGAGTTCTTTCAACCAGCTTCATGTCGTCAGACCTTAATCAGGCCTTGGAGTAGCTAGTGATATTCAATGATACTTTCCAAACAATGTGGAACCATCATTAAAAAAACATATATTATTTGAAAACTGCTTTTGGTATTTACTCAGATTATATTTGCCTGATACCAAAAATTTGTTTGATGATCAGATACATAAAACATAAAATCAAGAATAAAAGAAATGTGTAACGTTGCAAATACTTTTCCAGCTTCTATAAAAACAGATCAAATGGAATAACAAGACTGGCATAAAATGAACTGTTACTTTTAACAAGTAATTTAATTTAATTTTAAAATGAAATAAATTCATCAAGACAATTTAGAAATCAACAGTAGTAAAAAAAAAAAAAGATCAATAAGACCTAACAAGTCTCATTGATTCAGTCCATAATGTTACATTAAAACAACAAGAAGAAATCATGATACAAACCTAACTGCTTTCAGCTCTGTTTTCACTACTCTTTTGCACACCTCACTGCTATTTGGCACACCGGTAAATAAATATTTATATCCTGTATAGCACTTCTGGACAGATGAAAACTACATTTCGTTGCTTGTACTTGTGACAGTGCAATTACAATAAAGTTGAATTCTATTCTATTCTATTCTATCTGAATCCTACAACAATCAGGCACAAAAATAGATTTTTTTTTTTTATTATGCAAAAACTCGCACAAAGTTTGGGATTTGGAATTACAAAACTCTATTACTCACTATGTTCTTGCTATAAATTAGGACAAAAGAAGCAAAAACATGTAGTAAGTGTAGTTTTCTTGAGTTTTAGACGTAGAGAATTCATACCCAGCATGCTGCGTGTGATAGGGAAGGTGAGCGTGGGCCGTCCCGTCATCCTCCAGCATGACGACAGATAGGCCAGCTCGGTTCGTAACATCTCAACAATCATCTGGTTGTCCAGCGCCAGGTAGAAATGATGCTGATCTAAAAACTGATCAGTGAAGACCGAAAAGAAAAAAGGAGAGAAACACAAAGAATTCTAAATATTACCATCATTATTTCTATCCTCTTCATCTGAGATTTTCTGTTGTGGTCACAGATGTGTCATCATCCCAGCCAGATGGCGTTTCACCTGAGGGGTGAAGATGTAGGAACGATTCCTGATCTCGTAGAACTTGGACGTTCCCAGAACTCCAATGTGTCTGTACGGCCTTCCGCTCAAATTCAGCTTCCTGCAGTTTCCTGAGGAAAAGACACCAGTTGTTACTTTTGTTCTACACACACAGACACACAGATCTCCAAGTTTAAGAAAAAAAAACTAAGTCAGTGATTACCCAGTCTGACATAGATGTGGCTCAGGATGCGAGCAGGCATGACTCTTATAGGCATAACCTCTGATATGGTCTGAACCGCAACGCCAGCATCTTTTAGCAACTCCTTTATCGCTTCTGATTCTGCTAGCACACAGACTAAAGCAAAAACAGGTTTTTGAGATTTTTGATATCATGTGTAGTCAACTCTCTTTGAACCAACCGGTTTTGTTTGGAAATATGTAAATAAATACATATCCCACAGGTAATTTACTAATTACCAACCTTGTACCACAACATCAGGTTTGAAGTTTGTAGAGAATCTTCTGTTGAGAGGATCTATCTCTCCTGGTGCAAGAAAGCCCTTTCAAGGAAAAAAAATTGAATTGAAAAAAGGTAGACTTCCTGTATGTTTATATTTAGAGAACTTATTTGATTTGTTCTTTTCGAACTTTTAGAATCTGCAACAAACACTTGTAAAACATCATATCAAAGTGATTTATTATATCTTGTCAGCCATTACCTCAGCCAGAAGACATCCCACAATGTAGAGGGATTGTCCCCACATGTGTGGAAGCTGTCCCATGGCCGTCCTGTCCACAGAGTGAGGACTGCTGTATTCCTCCTCCACCTGCAGGAGAAACAAAGATTAGATGACAAAATCCTTGGTTAATAAACTTCTCCAGCAGGTGGAGCTGGAGATGAATAAACAGTGACAAAGCTTTTTAATGATGTCTTTTTATAAAAATATAGATACCTTATCAAGTGGTACAGCGTAAAGTTCAGGCAGGAGTTTGATACCATTTTTCCCTCTGATTAAAACGCCTTCCAGCGCCTCTCTGTACTCCTGCACCTGTGTGCAAAGCGTGTAGTTATTTAGTAACACAGCAGCACCATTTGAAATCATTTACTGAACATATCACTGTGTCTCTGAAGCAAGACGGTTAACTCTAAAGAAATTGCTGTGCCCTAGAATTGATATTCACTTATATTAAATATACCATATATATTTTTCTCTACCCTTTCGACACCTTAAAAAAAACGACCATACTGCAAACTTCACCACTTCTTCTCTGCTTCAGTTAAACTTCCCACAATCTTGTGCTGCGCCACTATCACTGTCACATGACAAAATAAATACCATATGACCAAACTTTCCCTTTCCCCCTCCAAAAAACAAACAGAAACAAGGTGGAAATAAATAATGGTTGTTAATATCAACCCAGGACAGATAACAATATGTAGAATGACAAACATCGGCCACCGTTGATGTTAGTGTAGATATATCGTGCATCGCAATAATTAAAACACCTACAGCAGAACAAGCTGTTACAAACAGGGTTTAATGAGGGCTGTAGTTAATCTATCGGCCACACGCAGAAACGCTCACTTTTAGAGATCGACAGCAGACGTTTCAGTGTGAGATGATGCTGCTGCACATCATTTCTGTTGTTGTTTTTTTTCCTACCTGCACGTGATCTCCAGTAAAGATGCCGTCGAGGATGAGATATGTCCAGAACACCGGCCACTCACATTCGATGTTCTCAAACAACTTGAGCTCTGCAGGATCGTAGTGCAGCCGAGATGGATCCTAATAACACAACAACCAGAATCTTGATTTTTCCATCCAGTGCAGACTCTTTATGCAACAAGAATGGCCTTAATGTTAAAAAATACTCCTTCTTATGACTTTTTTATACACTAATATGCACCCTGTCAACTAAAGAATTTAGATATTTCGCAGAGAGAATGTGAAACCTCTTTAGGACAGTGATATCCATCCCTGATGAAGCGACAGCAGCCATAGCGACCCTGAAATTAAACCAGTGGAAAGTTCAGCCTGACTCCATGAAGACAGGGTATGTGTTTCACTTGTCTCTACTTGGACTTGCACCTGCAGCTTGCTGATAATTTCAGACTTAGTGATGGCCACCAGGTCAGCATCCTCCACGGCAAAAGCAGGGAATGAAATAACGGACAGAAGGCCGGCATCTATCTCCTTGGAAGTTGAGGCTCTTGGTAGCATGGAGCAGAGGATGGCCTGAGGGGAAACACACGCAGACACGCTGAGGGCGTGAACGAAGCTCTGAGCTGCTGCCAGGATGCCTGGAAGTAAACTCAGCCGTACCTGACAGTGCTCCACCTCGTCTGGTAGAACGTGAATGACTGACTTCGGCCCTCCGTGAGCCCCAAACAGATCCAGCTCATCGATGGCCTCCAGAGCTGCCTGAAACATCAACCCTCCTGTAAACACTGGCACTGCATTGCTTAAAGACAATGGAAGAAGAAAATGGCGCTCCTGTACCTTGGCCATTCCTACAGAGCTGCCGTTGAGCTCGGGGATGCCCTGGTTGGTCTTATCACCTCGCTCCCACATCCCATAATCCTGCAGGAATCAGACACTCTCTGCTATGTCACATGTTTTATCCTGATTATTATGCATGAAGTGGATAAAAATGATAAAATGCTGCTATTCTCTTTTTTAAGAAGCTTCAAAGAATCCTGAATCAAAGTCTCGAGTCAGATCTTATTTGACTAAATTAGGTTTCCAAAAAGCAAAGGATGTCACCAATCCTTGGAAGTGGTCTTGATCTACATTTCTCCAGCCATTTTATACCTGAATCATTTATAACTCATGATTAAGCGGCTAAAGAAGCAAACAAATAATCCTACACATGGTCAGAACTGACAAAACCAAATAAAAACCAGAGGAGTATTGACTAAATTTCTACAAAATATAAAAGATATCATAGGACTGCTTTCATGTTAACTTATTCAAATTCAATCCAAAACTACTTTGTTGATCCCAAAGGGAAATGAAATACTGTAACTCATTTAACTAAGGAGTTATTGTAGATGGTGATGAATGTGGACAGGAAAGATCTCCTGTAGTGGTCTGTATCACACCCAATCAGAAGAAGCTTCTGATTGAAGACACCCTTTTTTCTCTCTCCCTCTTTAATTCACCCTAATTTGAATTTGATGCTTACCGCCACTTTGTAGGCTGCCTCAATGTAGAAAACTAAGTTCTGGATAAAAGCTACTTCATCAAGGTTGGAGATTATTTGGAGACCTGCATGACAAAACAAAGAAAATGAATTAAACTAAAACTGTGTTGCCTTGATCATTTATGCAGGAAATGCTTTAATCTGTATGTGGTCCACCTGAGGCTGTCATCTGTGCCAGCATTAGCAGGTAAATGGAGGTGGCGTCCACCTGCAGATGGCCCCACTGGTCGTCCCTGACCACTGTGCCACAGGTGGTTGTGTTATATTTGGCATGCAAGCAATCCTTTGTACTCTGGGTGTGTTTGAACTTCTCCACCTTATCCACCTGAAAACACATAACAACATAGGCTATGTTGGGGGTAAGTGACACCTAGAAGGAACATCACAATCAAAGAAAGCCGAAGGAAAATGAAAGAAATTAGATTTTCCATTTGCACACTTGATGATTTTTTTAAACTATTTTTGGGTCTGTAAATATCCTTCTTTTAAGATGACCAAGTAGTGGAGCAACCATGAAGCCAATGTGTCTTGGATGAGCATAACCAAAGTGGTTACCATGGAGACTCTGGACGCAGGTTTGGTGGAGAGATTTTCCGTCAAACCAAACGTGATGCTTAAAGCAAGTACTTTATCTGCTCGGGGATAAAGGATTTGATTTTTTGATAACCTCCTATATTAATACGTTTTACATTTTCAACATAGATTTTAAATTAATATAAAACGCCAAATAAAAAACTTAATACTTGTTTCGTCATGTGGTTGCAAACAAATGATATAATAAACTTTATGATGCACTTTCTTTCGGCAATATTTTGGCCTCACAGTACAGCTAAATCCAGAATTAATCCTATCCCTGGTAGATTTAGATTTAAAATCGTTTTCATTCAGAAGAAGCTTGTTGATCAGAAATGAAACAAACATCTCTCAAATGACAGTAAAATGATGTAAAAGGAGTATAATTTTTTTTTAAAAATTTTATAATTTACAATTTATAAAAGAAAAAAAATTTCTTGCAAAGAAATTAAAAATATCACCAGAATGCCGACTAGTGATGATCCTTCCATGCGTATTTGAGCAAAAATAAAAACATACGGAGCTACAGCGTCCTACCTGTCTCATCATGCACTGCAGAAGGCCCTGCATCAGCTTCACCACACTCTGCCAAATAACAAGATAAGTACAAACAGATACAACTGTAAATGAAACACAACACTTTTACATTTTAGCTAATTGAAGTGACAAAGATTTGGGCAAAAGAAAGATAAGCATAAAGCTCTCATTAAATGTCCTGCTATTCAATGAGCAAGAAATTATTTTCTTTGTAAAGAAAGAGAAAATAATGCACCCTTACAATTTGAAACTTTATGCATCAGATATTTAATAACCTTGTTGTAAGATTTTTAAGTTATTCAGCATGTCATGTATTTTTTTGTCGTCATTTTTATTAAATGAACTTAGTTCAAATAAAAGTGCAAGATTCACAATTTTTCTAGTGTTTGCTGTTTCAGACTCTATCCCTCTCCATGAAAAAGCCTTTTCCTTTTGTGTACCTGCTCTAGTTCGTAGGCCTTGGCTTTGTCTTCATCGCGGTCAGCGTTCTTGCGATAAGCCATGCCCAGCCCCCACACAGCCAGGACACTGTACACGTTATCCCTCACCCAGGCATCCTTCTTCTGGATGCTGGCAGGGAGAAGTCCAGTCACTGGGTTCTGAGGAAGGAAGAGTCCAGCTTACAGTCAACAGATACGCTGAATGTGTGCAATTATACATGCAAAATAAACAGCTGTTTCATTTCCACACTGATATACACTGATATATTTTTTAATTTAAATTTTTTTTAAATAATTCCTAGTTGTCTTTAAGTTCTTCCTTATTACTGTGGAATTTCTATTGTTTTAAGCCAATTAAACACAAAAGTTCACTTAAAATTAGTTTTATGGTAGATATTTTAGAAAACCCAGGAAGTAAGAAAGGAGGGTAAGGAGGAAGGAGGGAAGGATAGAAACAAATGAACAAGCGAACAAACAAACAAAGGAATGAAGAAAGGAACAAAGAACCACAGACTGGATGAATGGAATGCAGCTATTTTTCATCCAATATTTTCTTTTTCTTGTACTTATCCAGATCTGTAAAACACTTCAACCTGTACTTTTCCTTCATTTCTAGTAGAGACACATGTTCCAATTTTTTCCATGTAGGAAACAACTCGGAGCAACAATGTACGCACACACAAACACAAAGCAATTACATACAAACATGACAAGAGACCAACAACAAAGCTGAGTCGACACTGTAAACATTTCCACTACTGTTAGCACTAACTGCTTCAGAAAACACTGCCAGCAATACATGGCGACCCTCGTGACTTTTCTCAGTTTCAAAATCCTTCCTTATCTTTTGTTTTTAGCTAATGTTTTTTCATGAGAGTGATTTAATCAGTCATTGATCTACCTGCTGTAGACAGCAAGAGTACACACAATCTTAACTTTTGCCTAAGTCCAAGTACTTTCAAGGAAAAGAGAGATAAAGAATGACGCAAAAGTAAGAAAAGTCTGAAAATAGGCATTAAAGTGAAAAGTTAGCAGCTCAAATGTTATGTTATTTTTATTTTTTTCTACTTCAAACCAAACTGTACTTAGGTAACCCTCAAACCTAATTCAATTTATTCAGAAAATAGATAAAATGTTAATGATTTGTAAATATTCATCCAATAATCTGCTTCTTACAGGCCACTTTCTGCACGAGTACGCTAAACTGTTCACTCCGCCAGTTTTTGACCGTGTCAGTGTGAACTCAAGAGCTGTTAGTTAGATAAAGGTGCATCGCTTCCCAGGCCTCAGCTGATTCCCAGAACTGAACTTTGTTCCCATGTTGTTTATTTCTCTGTGCAGCTGCTGTGGACGAACTTTAGCCTTTATAGGCAGCAAAACATCTACATAGCTACAATATTCCTGTACGGAGCAGGGGGAATATTTGATTACAAAGGCAGAAAATAAGAGACCATTTCAAACAGCCAACCAGAAGAACGTCAAACAGAAAGTTGGAAAATATATTATCTGCCAACATTTTCACGAGTTTGCCTTGTTTTTTTTAAGGATATAGTTTTCTTAGTGTCTTGTTTGTGTTGTTTTGTTGTTTTTACTCTACTACATTTTGAGGTTATGCATTTTACTTAGAAGTTCATCAAAAGTGCATTGTGAATGTTGTCAATTATTCATATTTATATTTAGTTCAACAACAAAAAAAAAGGTATACTGCATAAATGCACCAATCAGGTGCGTACTGGTCGATACTCACTTCCAGGATTTGTTACATTTTGGACTTATTGACTGGAATTTTACCACTTCCCATTTTTCTTTCAAGTGCTAAGCAAAAGCAAATAATGCGCTGGGTTGATTTTGTATTGATAAATTTAAAAAGCTGAGAAAAAAAGTATTTCCAATGTTTCTGTTTTTGATGTGCCAGTCACCAAACAGAGGCGATCAAGGGAAAATTATCAGATACCAACTTAATTTTTTATGTGAAATAAGTTTTAAAAATTATATAATTGTCCCACTAATTGTAAAATGTAATATTGATGTTACTATTACAAACTTCAACTTGCGTTCAAGTATTTATGAACTGGTCCAACCTAGTTATCCAACATTAAGCATACAACAAGTGGATTAAACAGTCAGCCTGGGGATTCACAGGTTATTAAGGAAGGCTGGAAATCACTGCAGTAACTTTGTTTTGCATTAATAAAATACTGCAGTTTTCCAGTATTTCATTCAAATAATTTCCTTCACTGGACAACTGCATGTGTCTGAACCCACCTGGTGACACAGGATAGTCTCCTGGACCAGCCTGGCATATCCGTCCAGCCTCACTCCTGAATTACTGCGGCTCCTCATCCTCACGGATAACCGCGCAGTGTTTTCCGTGGACCTCCTAAAGCTTCAGCATTTTTTTTTTCTTCTATCTCACCGTTAAACAGGATAAAAGTAACAGTAACTACGCTAAGTTCATGCGCAACCATCCATCTTTCCTGTCCTGCAGAGCTTGTTTGACCTCCGCAGAGGCTACTCAAGCTGCTAAAAAGCTGGCTAGCATTGTAGCATCCAGACGACTGATAAACAGCTCCTAACTCCAGGTTTACTGTCCGCATTCGCGTCCAGGGATTCAGCTGTCGCGGGAAAACGTTGTTGCTTTGGAGTGTCAGAGCTTGTGGAAGAGTCTGAGTGAGTCAGGCGGCGAGCGCCTGTACATCCATTCTGTACATTGTGTTCTGGATTTATCACAGTCTGCCGACAGAGGGCGCCAGACTCCTATGCTGTTGATGCTGCTGTGTGTGAGCAGCATAACAATAAGCCTGTGATGTGTCGAGGGCCAAAAGTGTCACAGTGCATAAATCGATCGTTTTTGCTAAATTAATATCCACACATGTGATAGTTTAAATAAAACTATGACTAATACATAAAAAAATAACGAAATAAGTTACATACATATGCTGAATTAAATAGAAAATTTAATGATTAAATCAAATTAAAATTTGATGTCAATATTTAAATAAGAACTTATACATGCATTAATTTCGTTAATATATCTTATTTAAATGATCACGCATACAAATATTTTTGTCATTGTCTTTGTTGAATGACAATACTGAAACTTGACACTGATTTTGTACTAATTCGTTTTAAAAAATTCTATTTGTAGTTTAAGAGTAATGTCTATTTCTTGTATAATTACCTTTTACTTTCATGATTGTTCTCTCAAAGTATTTCTCCTAGTTTTAATTATAAATGTTATAGTTAAACAAAGAGAAACGAAATTCAAGTACACAGTAAACTTTCAGCCACAGTTATCAGTCCTTATTCTCAGTTCCACATTAACGTAATGACTAACGGAACCTCAGAACCAATCAAATTGTAGAGCCGTGACTTTTCCAGCCAATCACAGCGCAGCTGGTGTGTCAACAGTATCCGGTAGGCAGTTTAGCATCAGGCTGGAAGGGAAGCTAAGCTATAGAAACCTCTCTCGTCTTGTTTTGATTATGTGTTCAGCTGTAATTTTCTGAAGCTGCAGCCGGTCAAGTCTCTAACTGGAAGGTCAATTCCAATGGTAACGAATCTTGTCTTTGCCGTCTTGTTTGTGCTGTAAGTAGATAAACGTCGCAGGAGGGGGGCGCAAATGTCACGTAGCGTGGTGTTGATTTTAAAATCAACACCAGGCAATTAAGTGACATTAGCTGATGCGAGCCAATAAAACGTAATGCAAAAGCCCCCAAGGCGAACAATGTACAAGATGTGATCCAAATTTGGTAAAAAATATTAGTGTCGTATTGTTACTGTTAACATCTCATTCATTTCCTGCAACTAGCACATTTTAACTTATTGCGATAAATGAGTTTTAATGTCGCATAAATGTCTTCGTTCATTTGATGCTAAATATTGTTGTGGTTTGTGGGTTTAAACCTAAAAAAAATAATAATAATAAATCCCCCAATCCACCGTTCGGTTTCATTTGCCTCAGTGCCTCTCACCCATTATGATTCATGTTTGTCTCACCCTCGGATCTTCCCCCCTCAGATGCAGTTCATGCTGCTGTTCAGCCGGCAGGGGAAGCTGCGGCTTCAGAAATGGTATGTCCCTCTGTCTGACAAGGAGAGGAAGAAGATCTCCAGGGATCTGGTCCAGACCATACTAGCCAGGAAGCCTAAGATGTGCAGCTTCCTGGAATGGAGAGACCTCAAGATTGTGTACAAAAGGTAGGTGATGTAAACACAACAACAACAACAAAACTTTTTACATAACAGGTCCCAACTTGTTGCGATCTGTTTACAGCCCTTAGTATCAAAAGTAATATCTTTATAGCTATAAACCTTAACAGCCAATTTCTTCTAATGCAGTCTGTAAGGTAAACAAAAACACTTTCTCTAAACAGTAGAGTTGTATTGTCATTTTATACAGGAACTACCTGTATAAAATGACAATTTCAATCTAGTTTATTGTTTCAATATGTTCTGTTTTTACATTTTGCTTATACAACACTTTTAAATATTGTAAATCAGTTCTCAGGATTGAGCAAAAATTCCTCTACTAACATTTACACATTCTTTTAAGCTGTGGAGAAAACAATAAAAGGCTAACTAAATCTTTTCCAAATGTCACTGTTGCATTTCCTGCCTTCATTGTTTTTTTGTTTTTGTTTCTCTAGATATGCCAGTCTGTACTTTTGCTGTGCTGTCGAGGATCAGGATAATGAGCTGATCACTCTGGAAATCATTCACAGATATGTGGAGCTACTGGACAAATATTTTGGCAGTGTGAGTCACACAAACACCATGATGAAAACCTGTTAGTGTAAGAAACAAAGTCTCCTTTTGAATCTTTTTTTTATTATTATTTATCTCTGCCATACCGTTCCCACACAGGTGTGTGAGCTGGACATCATCTTCAACTTTGAGAAGGCCTACTTCATTCTGGATGAGTTTCTGCTGGGCGGAGAAGCTCAGGAAACCTCCAAGAAGAACGTGCTGAAGGCCATCGAGCAGGCCGACCTGCTGCAGGAGGTACGATCGGTATTTGAACGGGTCCAGTAATGTGGACATTCAAAGCAAAAGACGATTTAGCAAATTAGAATTGCAAAATTGATTTCCAATAATAGAAGGTATGCTTGCTTTAAGAAAATTCCCATCATTAAAGTTTGTAACTAGAAATTCTTTCCATAAAGAAGAAACCTGAAGTCATTACCTTGTAGAAGTTCTTTGTGTATCTATTAAAAGAATTTCCCTGGGCAGTGAACCAAACAGAAGGGTCACTGTGGCATGTTGACGCATTGCATTTTCCAATGTGCAGCCATCTGCACCTGCTGCCATCTGTTTGTTCTAAGCCAGCAGCGCTTGAATTAAACCTCAACACCCTGCCTGTTTGTGCTTGGTGTCCAGCTATAGCCACTTCAAGCTGACAGATTCCCATCTCAGTGATTTTTATTTTTAGCAAAGCATGCGGTGCTATTGTTGTCGTGGCTCACTATGAAGGCCTGCATGGTTATTACTATTAATTACACTCACAGTAGAAATGCAGGAGATATGTTTTTGTTTCTCCCCTGCAGGAAGCCGAGGCACCGCGGAGCGTCTTAGAAGAAATCGGGCTGACATAGATCACCCCGCCGCCTCTCGCTACGTCCCACAGATGCAGATCTGTTCACATCCATGTCTTTGTGTCCTTTCCTGTCCACAGTGTTGGTGTTTTATGTATATAATCGGCATTGTTGTACTGCTCTGTACTGTAACGATCATTCGGTGTGGTGCCAAATGTAGTATTTGTCCAACTTCCTGTAAAGTATTCCATAGTATTTCTCCCGACCTCTTAACTCAACAGAGTAATGTAGCACTAATGTCACAACTCCAGCATGTTTAAATCATCCATTGATCACTGTTTGCAGAATTAGTAATTAAGACTTTTAAGTGCTGCTGGTGCCTCTTGCACATTACAAACACCAGGAAGGTTAACTCAGCGTAAAGCTGTTGAGGTATTTTCTGACTCCTCAGCTGTACAAATTGTTAGCCATTACAAAGTCTTGGTCCTTTCGGTGTTCACTAAAACAAAGTAACTCAATTCAGCAACCTTGGGGGGAAGAGGTGTCTTGGTAATAAATCTTATTGCAAAATGCATTTGTTGGATTTAAATGTTTATCTCAAAGAACATGAGATGTTCCCATTTTGTGCCATTTTGTTTTTAGATAAAATGAAGACACTCTATTGTAAAGTATTCCTGTAGTGTGAGGCACCAACTTAGGTCAGTATTGCAGTACCCTTTGTACCTGGGTAGATCACAGCATCAGTATTGTTTTCTGTGTTCGTTTGGACTTTTCGCAGATATGAACTGTTTACATATGTTGAACTTTGTGGTCTTTGATTTTGCTGCGGCTCGCTAAGCTTTCTGTTCTCTGTATTGTTGTTTTTGTCATGAGTATGGAACCTATCTCCTTTCTGAAAGGGTTCAGGTGAAATGTTACATTTTTGTGATCAATCTTCACTGGGTCTCTTCTCCAAGTCTTCAGGACAGGATAGTGACTTTAAAAAAAAACAGCTTCATAACCACTGATAAAAGGTTTTGTTCATTCTTAGACTCACCTGTGACCAAAGAACACTGTGTTTAACTTTCTTAATGGTGTCTTAAAAAGAATCCCAGAAAAAGGGACTTCTAACAAAGTATGTGGGCACTATTTGATTACAGATGACTGTATTTTATATTCCTATCTCACAACTATGTAAACTTTGTGGAATAGTAATTATGAGCATATGAGATGTTCATGTGTAATTATGAGCATCTCATATGCTCTTAATATGAGATGGATAATATGAGATGGATGTTCTGCATTTAAAGAACATCCATCTTGTTCTTTAAATGCAGAAGAACAAGATGGATGCTCATCTTAGGCGATACGTGTTTCTTTTCTGCAATCTCAACCCCATTATTGAATAAACCCATCTTTGATTTGAGCTAAATGACTTGTTTTATATTTAACACTGCCAACAGTTTTTCTTAAATCTGAAACAATAAATGTATTCAAGGACAACCCATTCTGATGTTTTTGTTTGTACTGAAGAGCCAGGAAGTGCTTCAAATCCCAATACCGAGCATTTATTTTAAAATGTATCCAAGTTATTCACGTGTCTATGAGCTAAGCTGCGCTAAAAAGCTGTCTGAATTATGTTATGAAATATATTTGACCATTTCATAACATAATCTGAATACAGAGTCTGTAAAAAGCTTTCCCTGTAAAGATATTACTAAAAATCCAAGAAGCATCCATAAAATGTTTACGGTGTTGTTTACTTATTCTGATGAGGCTAGCAGTGAATGACTGATTTTAAAGACGAAGAAATTAAGAAATGTCCCCGTTTGTTGTCGGTTCAGTCTTAATTTCAGCAGAGGCCTCGGTTTTCACCTCTGAATCCAAATCATTCTGACCAGCACATTTTTCCTGAGTTCCCTCTTCTTCTTTAAGGTCTCCACTCGGACTCTGTGTTGAAGGATTACCACAAGTCTCTTCCTCTGAGTCTTTCTCACTTCCTGACTCCGTGGAGGAATGTGTCTTTTCAGATGAGAGCCTTTTCTTTTTGTGTTTCTTTTTGCTCTTCTTGCTTTTTTTGGAGCGCTTGTGATGGCGGTGGGGTTTTGTACCATCAGAAAGACTTTTTTCTGATATCTTTGGGCTTCTTTCTCTGTTTTCTTTGTCTCTCTTTCTTTCTCTACTTGTGCTTCTTGATCTCTCCCTCGTTTCTCTTCGAGGGTCCCCATCATCACCTCTGTCTCTGTATTTATTCTCCACTTCTTTATCTCTACGCTGCTCTCTCTCTCTGCTTCTGCTCCTTGATCTGTCCCTAATCCTGTGTCGCGACCTAGAAGACCACCTGTCTTCTCTGCGCTGGTGGAACGTCCTCCTCTCTCTGCTCCTGCTCCTCTCCCGGTCGTCCTCCCACCGTCTGTGGGATCGCTCTGATCTTGCCGGGCTCCGGCTGCTGCGGCGCTGCCTCCGCGGTCGCTCCCTGTAGCGCTCCGAATGCCACTCGTCCCTGCGACTCCCCCTGATGCTGCGATCAGGGGACACCTGGAGGTCCCTGTCAGCCTCCCAGAATTCGTTGCCCGGGTTTCGAAATACATGCAGAAAGTTACAGTGTTTGCCTTTAGGGCACTTCTGTCTGTCAAACAGTCCTAATAAGGAAAAAAACATGAAATAGTCAACACACTGAAACGAATGTTGCTTCTCCACCCTTAAGGTAACATGTGAAAGCTAACTCACCACATATGGCATTCTTCCACCGTGTAACAGGACAGATCTCACACTGAAGCTGCCGGCCTGCATACCACCTCCCGTTGAACTTCACAAAGGCCTCGTTGCACATCTCCTCTCTGGACACGAAGCCAAGACAACAGGACAACATGTAATGGCTTCATACCACACTTGAGCTTTTTAACAAATTCTCTTCACAGCCACAAATTTAACATGTTTTATGGCATACGTAGACAAGCACAAATATCTTAATGATGAAGTTGAAGCAAAATAATTATAATAATTTCTTCTTACAAAATATAAAAAAATGTGGTGTGCATTTGTATCAAGCCCATTTTACTTTGATACCCCCAAATAAAACCAATTAAACTCAACTGCCTTCACACTTAACGCGCAAACAGGGTCAACTTGTATGTCGTTTAATCTCAGTATAAATGTTCTGTGAGCTCCTAAGATGTTTGTCAGAGAATATTGGAGAGTTAGGTAAGATAGTTTAGATCAAAGCATGTTCATGTGTAAGAACGGCTGAGTCACAACCCAGATCTTGACATGATCCATATGAGAATGAGTAGGAAAACTTTAAAATTCCTGTTAAATATTCTAAATCAAGTCTGACATAAAAGAAGAATGGAAAAACAAACATCTAATAACCTGCAAACTGATAGCCATATACCAAAGGCTTTTGGGATCTGGCTCAACAAAGTGTTGACTCAGAGAGTTGAATCTAAATACACACACTATACTTTTTAGATTTAGAAACCAGGTATAATTTTCCTTCCACTTCACAATTATCAGTTATTCTGTGAACTATATCACATAAAATCTCAACAAAAAGCAGTAGTAAGCAGCTTAGAAAGACAAAATGAGAAACTTACGTGTCAAACTGAACGTAAACATTCCCTCTCAGATGTGGTTCATGATTGCAGCAGACCTAAGAATGATCAGCGTACATTATAAACTAAAATATCCGAGAAAATCTGGTTTTCAGACCATTAAATACATTTTCAGTGAACACTCTTGTCTCCTGTCACCTTGAACTGCACCACTTTGCCGATGCTTTTGAACTCCGGCAGAACGTCGTGGTAAAACTCGAGGAAAGACTCCAGCAGCTCCTCCTCGCTGTGCTCCAAACAGGCATCCATGTCGTAATCGTCCCGCCTCGACTCCTCCATTCCAAACGTCTTGAACATACCGCGGACCAGCAGGGTCGGGCTGGAAGTCGGATAGATGTGTTTCCGAGAACACCTGCGCTCATGGATTGAAATAAACCACCAAATACTAAGAAGAGTCCCTTTAGGTAAAGAATTACTTGCAATATATTTTATATTTAACTGATATGCTATATTTTTAAAATAATTTTTTTTAAAAAAGACACAAACAGAACCTGTCTCCAAATCGGCATGCTCCTGTCTTCAGGAAGAAAGGGCAGTTGGCAACGTCGCGCTCCGTTCCGAAGTTATCCGAGTTTGTCATTGCAGGAGCCTCAGGATTCATCCACGGTCCTCCATTTTCCAGCTAAAAAAAAGACAACAAACATATGATTAACATAAGAAGTCAAAACACACATTTCAGCTTTGAGTCTTCAGTAGCACAAAGAGCTGACACTGGATTAAATACCACAATTTAAAGGTTCCCTGCTCTATTAAGTGACACATATCTTTGTTTTTACCTGATTCTCGGCTTCATCCAACCTTTTCTGAACGGCCTCCTACAAATGTTTTAAACACACGATTTGTGAAAAACTTAAAGATGTCAACATACTGCAGCATATCTGTTATCCGGGGTTAAGAGTTCATTCGCAAAGCCTGACAGACACAAAAAATCACCCAAGATATCAAGGAAACTGACAGATGTATCAATCAATTTTACATACAATCCCACACAAAGTAAAAGATACATTCTTGATGTGCAAGCTGAAGGTGTAAGCTTTTTTTCTCTTTGAGTGTATCTTAGGTAAGGAACATGATGGTTGCTTGTGCCACAAAGTCAAGGAAAAGTAATAATCATTCACAGAGCAAAAACGTGTTCATCTGATGAACTTATTGTACTATCTATTTATTTTTGTGATAAGTTAGTAGCAGAGGATATGTTGCTTTTATTTTCTATCCTCCTGGAGCCCGTTTCACCTCTCTGTCGCGCTTCTCCTGCTGCTTCTGCTCCTTTTCCTCTTGTTCTCTCCTCTGCTGGGCCTCCCATTCCTCCTTTATCATTTGCTGTGAATTCAAGAACAGCAACCATTTGAAATCTGCATTTATGACATAGATCGCTCATCCATTTTGTCCGTTTCCTCACCAATATCCACAGAATTTGTGTTTGATGGGTTCAAAATAAACTGGACAAGTCACATTTATTGTATATAATATTGCAAACAACAAAAATTAAGCACTACAGTGCAAAGCAATGTGAAATATTACTGCTTTCTGCCAGGAAAATTATTCTAAGCCCAACTTATTTATTGTTCAAACATGTTGGCAACAAGGGGGAAAAAACTAATTCATGTCTGCGTGTTCTTCTGACAGCAACAAATTTGTGCAAACTGGCAACTTAGCTTCTTCCTTTCTACCTCATCAGGAAATTACCTCCTCCTCCTCTTTTCTTTTCCTTGCAGCTTCCTCCCTCTCTGTCCTCAGCCTGAATTCCTCCTGAGCCAGCCTCTCTCTTTCCAGCCACTCTTCATGTTGTCGCTGTCTGAAAAAAAGAAATACAGAATACAATACTGCTGGACTGAAGTTTTTGGCAGCTGCAGGACAGCAGAGACAGAAGTGTTGACCTACCTTGCAGTCTTGTCCTCCTCACCATCTCCTTCATTCACCTCATCCTCTTCTTCAGTGTCATTTTTCAATTCTACAATAAAGCACCAAAAGACTCAGCGTCCCATCCACGAAATGAATGTTGTCAGTAAGTCTTAATAGGGTTTATACCACATTCTCTGGCTTGAGCAAGAGCTTGTCGTTTCCGTCTTCTCCTCTCCTTCCTCTGTGCAACTCTTCGCTGCTTCTGACTGCAAGTGTAGAAAAAAACGACAACAAAACAGTAACATAAACACACCACACACAGCTGTAATAGAAGAGCCGTAGAGACAGTAAGCTGGACTCTGCAGGAAACAACTGACTAGGTGATGTACTAGTCAGTTGGACTGCAAGAACAGGGTGATGAAAACCGACATGCTTCAACGTGCTTTGGAAAACTGCCAAGTCCAGGGCAGCGATATATTTTTTTAACAAGATAAAAGAATGAGAGTTTCAAACCTTAATGTAGAAGTAGAGACAAGAGGAGTAGTGGGGGCTGCCATTGAAGCTAGCCGCGGCTAGCTGAGCTAACGTTAGCAAACAACTCTATTTTAGAACGGGTTTTAATACTCTCCCTGATTAAACTGCGAGTTTTTATCAAGTCCTTAGATAATATAATCAGAATATGTACGTAATTGTATAATGAAAAGAAATGCGATTATTCAATGTCTGTTGGATACAGGCGAACTAGTCTTCTTCTTCTTTCTCGTTTGTTGGCTGTTAGTAAACAACCTTGTGGTTTACCGCCACCAACTGGCTTGGAGTGTAAACCATAGTGTCACTCACTCCAAATAAACGACATAATGTTAAAATAAAATAAAAATACATGAAATTAAAACCTCATATAATTTGATGCAAAAAAGTTCGTTTTAGAAATTGAAATAAAACAAAAAAAAGCACTTTTGAATAAATTTCTTCTTTCTTTCTGATCATTTTAAATACAACAAATTATGTTCTATGGATTTATCCTTCTATTTTTATTTTACTTTATTTTTTACTTTATGCCGATTGGCAAACAACTTTCAGCTGTTAGTGTTATCGCCACATTCTGGATTAGAGTATGGATCATAATCTATTTTCTATCATTACACTCTTTCAAAAATAAAAAATAAAAACATAAAAACAAGAGGATTATGGCCACTGACAAAAAATCCATGTTTCTTTCTTTTGCAGTGTAGAGTCACTCCACTATAAATAACTCCAAAACTGAATCAGCTGATTTTTATTTTTATTTTCTGATTACAACTTATTTTTATGAAGTCTTGTATTTTCCTCTCATCCACTTAGTACAGTCTAAGAATGTATGTTTTACTTTTTCTACTCCAAAAATCACAGCAGGCAAAATCTTGTGCAAATGACAGAAAGAGGCTCTGGAAAGTACTTTCATTTTTTTAATCATCCAAAGAATAAATAAACAAAGAATTGTTTAAGCATTTTCAGAAAAAAAAAAATGTTTTCAGTAGTTATGCTCACAAAATCCCATTAATATTCTTATCTTGTACTGTTTATAAATTCTGCCATTGAAATGCTCTGCAATGAACACACACAAAATGTTTTTTAAAAAATCTGCAATTCATCAAATATTTATTTTACAAAAACCTGCCCACAACAATTATTTGACCAATCCAAAAATTTAAAAGTTTGCTCTGGGGAATACATTCATTATAGTGACTGACTTTGGACGGACATGTAGAATTTATGCAAACAAAAAGACATCAGAGCTAAAAAAAAATATATGTCTCTGTCCATTTTATAAAACAATTGTAAACAAGCAAGTTTTAATTAAAATAAATAAAGTAGCATTTGAACATCACCTCCATGAAGTTGCTCATAAATCTGTGTTTTATCCATATTTAGGTGATAATGTGGTATTTGCAAGGAATGCATCAGCAAGTAGTTATGACTTATATTAACCTATATTGCTTTGAGAATTGGATTCAAATGAAAAGATTATTTCTTTGCCAATTCAAATCTTAAGCCCATAAATAGTTTAAAAACCACAAACATGTCTTTAACTACACAAAATACACATTTACAGCATAAACAACCAGACATGGCACTGATTCAGTTTCCTGCTTAGCACACACTTTGAAGGGGGTGGAGGGATCCCAGCTCCAAAACCAGAAA
Source organism: Brachyrhaphis roseni (assembly GCA_903066815.1). Lineage (NCBI taxonomy): Eukaryota > Metazoa > Chordata > Actinopteri > Cyprinodontiformes > Poeciliidae > Brachyrhaphis > Brachyrhaphis roseni. Next base: position 3,384 of record CAEFZY010008018.1, on the reverse strand, counting down.
CTGTGGGTAAATGCAAATATAAATCAGGGCTTTGCAAGTTATTCTGGCTTTTTTAAGGCATTCTTGCCCTCTGTAGTGTGCCTTGTCTGTCTCAGAGGTGCAGAGTCATTGTGTTTTTTTCTCTCCCTTTGGCTTGAGGAAGAAGGCTGGTTGCATGCAGCAACGGTAGCACAAAGCATGAGGCACAAGAGCATACAGGACATTAACAAGCAAGAAGACAGGCTGACTGTCAGCTGGTACTCTGTAAGAGAACGGTGTCCGTGTGTGAAGGGATGCACCGATGTGAGAGAACTGGGCCTGTAAAACAGAGCAGAAAAGGACGAATGAGAAAGAAATTACAGTGAGGAACAAGCAGGGACATACTCCTAAGATTTTTAAAGAATTACATGAAACTTTAGACATTTAAAGATGTAAAATGCAAAGTTAAAGCAAACAAGATTTATAAAAGCTGTTGCCTTTTAAAAGACCAGCAAAAAAAAAAAATAAATAATAATAATAATAATGTCAGGCCTGATATAAAGATGCCAGCAGTTTCTCCACATCTCAGATATTCTCAGAGTTGACTCCAGAACTGATTACTCAGCTCTGCTCTTTGGTTAATAGGTATTTGATTACCTGAGGAGTCAATACAGGTTGCACCCTGATAGACCATACCTGACAAACAACACTGAGATGTTTTTCAACCCAATTCCATTCAGTCCACTGACTGAGTTGGAAGTGCACTTAAAGACGGAGGTGGCAGCATCAGAGGTTTTGTTCAAGGTGGATAAAGTTATGAAAACCTCCCAATGCCACTCAGATTTCACCCAAAGTTTTCAGATGTCTGTTAAAAAGCTGAGGAGGAAGAGAAACGGAACTTTTTAAGCATTATAGTCAGTCCAATTACGGAAGCTTGGGGTCCAGTATTTTCTTTTCAATATTGCCATATATTAAACTTCAGCAAAGTTTATATTTTCTATGTAAAATGAAAGGTTAACACAACAGGAGAAGATGATGTAATTACAGCTAATATTTTCTATTAGTAAGCCATTGGATCTAGACGTGTAGTTGTTGACATACCCCCAAATAATTTGAAATGTAACTAAACCCTCCCTGTCATCTTTTCTAATTAAGCTACTGAAAATGGACACGTTTCATAGCAACCCAACCTTCTGGACCATCAGCGCTCCTTTTTATAGCTCCCGCTGAACAGTTGACATTTAAGTGAATACCACCAACACCACCATTCCTCTCGGTCTGAAGTCATCTTCTGCCCTTAGTCCCACTGATGAGTGACGTGGCAGCTTGGAGCTCAAACACAATAGCTGCTTTGTATGGCGGAGATGAGAGTGGTGCACTAGCTGTTGCCGCCAATCTTCATAGCGTTCCAATTTTAGATCTGAATAGATGTCTCTATTGTGCTCCCTGGTTAATTCACTAAAGAACAAGTCAATGAGTCCAGAAACATTCAAGTAGAAAAAGTTAAAGAATAACCAAAATGTCACCATGAAGTCACTCTTTTTCTGGCATCTGGTCAAAATCCTTTGCTTTCCCACAGAACTCTTTCACCTCTGTGTAATAAGGCCAAAACTATTACACTGACATATTAACTCACTATTTTAAATATCAAGACATAAAGTTAACACAGAAATGGATACAATTTTTTAGAAAAAACCCTGACTAAAGGTGAATAGTTGAAGCCCTTTCAGAAACATTCACAAATGTGGCAGTTGAAGACTTCCTGTTAGTTCAACTTAAATCTTTTACACAACCTCCATAAAAAGCCTGCAAATAAAGTGAGAGGCTGCCCAACTCTATTGCTGCATAATCTCTGCAATACATTCCCTTTTAGGTGATCTGTTTAAGGAAATAAGTTGTTTCTTCTGACAGGTTAGTGTGTTTTTACTAAAGGTCAAGTGAGGTGATCTAAATTAAGTCATTTATTATTGATTTTGTCTGTTCGACAAAACTGACCAGCTCCTTTTCATCAACATAGCAGAATACTGCTACCGTCATGTTTCTCCATGTGGATGCTGCTTCAGCATTGGATTTCCACCACACATAGCATTTGGTTGTGGACCAAAAAATGTTATTTTTCGCATCTAACCTACTTCTTCCAAATGTTTGGTGTGTTCCCTACAAGGTTTGTGACCAACTTTAACAAAGATTTATTTTGGTGTCTTTTCAATTACGACTGTTTTCTTACTACTCTTCCGTAAAGACCAGATTTGTGGAGATAATAACTAGTTATCCCTAAAGTGTCTGGTATGTCTTTATACAATACTTTCTGTTGGTCTCTCACATAAAATCCCTCAAAATGCCTAATTGTTTGTGTTTGAAACATAAAATGAAAATAAAAAATAATAACACTTTTGAAATCCTCTGTGTGTGCAAACAAGTTTGACTTGCCTACCTTCAGCTGTGCTCAAAATGATCAGTATTACCTACCTGAGCCAGAGCACCTGAGTGCACAAGAGTCAGATCTGGCACCCATTCACATCCTGGAACCAACAACCCATACAGGGTGATGATGTAGTAGGGTCCAGAATACAGCATGCTCACTAGGATCTGGCGAATGTGAATGCAGTTTAAGACATTAAAGACCGGGATGTGTTTGGATGATGTTTTATCATATTTCATTTCATTGAGTTACCTGGACTTTGGGGTAGGCGGAGGGATCTTTTAGGTACGGCTCAAACTGCTGGGTGTAGTCCTCACACCATTTACTGGGGCAGTCCAGAACAACCTCCAAAACAAACACGGGCCACTGATGAATCATTTCATCAGTCCAGGATTTATACTTGATGATCCTTTCACAGTTTCTTACCAAGCCTCTGAAGACACAAAAGGCCAAAGCTGGAATGAGGTAGACGATAAACAGCAAATCCAGAGGTCTGTGGAGCAAGTTTGTCCGCTGTGATTCCTGAATGCTCTGAAAAATGACATTCAACTAGTTTTCAACTGTCTGTGCTCCTGACATGAGCATCTACAGCTTAATGCGCTTTGCTGTCTTCATCATTGAGAGAAAATGACCAAAGATCACCACTGAGATCAGAGCTGTTGTTGAAAAAGTTACATCAGCAATTTGTACTCTTATATTCTGGACTAGAATCTATACACATAATGGGTGTATAGGTGATTATTAGGTTCATATATAAAAATAACATTAAGTATTATTACACATGAACAAAACCTACCAATTTGGTTCTATTTTTCTTAATAATATGAATTAGCCAATGGAAGTATAAATCTGCAGTCACCAGTGCTTCCTAAATTAGAGATTTAAGATAAGTATGATGACCTGGAAGAATTTAATCTTCAATTAAATTTATTATTATTATTATTATTATTATTATTATTATTATTATTATTATTATTATTATTATTATTATTATTATTATTATT